>CAUYLG010071298.1:0-52396 GCA_963573385.1 Cacajao melanocephalus | reverse complement strand
AGACAGGGTTTCACCATGTTGGCCAGGCTGGTCTTGAACTCTTGACCTCAGGTGATCCACTTATCTCAGCCTCCCAAAGTGCTGGGATTACAGGTGTGAGCTTTTTTCAAAGATGGTCTTTATTATTATCTTGAGGGAGGTTCCTTCTGTTCCTAGTTCATTGATTGCTTCTACCATGAAAAGGTGTCAAATCTTGTCAACTGATTTTTCTGCATCAGTTGAGACAATCATGTGGTTTTGTACTTCATTCTGTTAACGTGGCATATTATATTGATTGATTTTTATATGTTGCATCTCAGTAATAAATCCCACTTGGTCATGTTGTATAATCCTTGTAACACACTGTTGAATTTGGTTTGCTAGTACCATGCTAATCTTCTCTGTATTGTTCCAATTTTAGCATATGCACTGCCAAAGGGACACTCTTGCAACTTTACTTTTTAAATATGGTATAATGTAAAAATACATTGAATTTAGGCTATCAAATAAGTTAACAACCAAGAATTCTTTTCTACATTTGAAACACACAAAAATTAAGACACACATGTGCTAGTTCTTCTGTTTATTGTTTTCTTTGAGGAATTGGGCATTTCCTGTATAATATACTTCAACCTTAACGTTTGCAAATGACTGCCTCTTTGGAAGGTGCTGTGAAACCGTTTGACCTACAGCGAGTATCTGCATTTGCAGGTTCTATAACATTATATGAAACTTGTTTGTAAATAAACCTAAGTTGTTTAAAATAAATAAGAATATAAATAATATGTACTGGGAATTCAGTTCTTTTCCAACATATGCAATAATTCAAACTTTAAGGTATGTAAAATACATTCCTTCGGGCAGAGTATGTGCAGAATATGCGGAATAACAAAGATGCTCTCGTTGACCAAACTCTAGCCAGGCTCCGGGCCATTTCTGGACTAGGCTTCAACTGACTTGAAAAAAACTCTAACAAAGTCTCTAACCGTTCAAGGTAGCATCTTTAGGATGACTCCAGCCTCCCTTTAAAGGGCCTGCCTGAAAAAACTCAGGCTGCCAAAGGAATTTAGGTTCCAGCCAACACCTGAAGATCTAGTCCCTGTTTCCCAGCCTCTGTGGGAGGATAAGAGCCTAACTTCTAGAAACACCATTTAACAAACCCAGATGGGTTTCACGTGGACTAACCCCCACTTCCCACTTTTTGTAATTTTTCACTTCCTTCACTCTTCCTAGCCCCCCTCATCCCTCTCCCCCTCCCTATTCCCTCATTTTTCCTTTAAAGTCTGAATAACCTTTGCACAAATCCAAGTTGAGTTCAGCTCGTGCTGGATTCTTCCCTATTCCATTAGTATATTACTGGTTAGAATCTGTGCTAGCCGCTTTACTGTCCTGCTTTGTCTCCGACAAGAGCAGGCGAGGTGGATTCATTTTTCTTACTGAGTAGAGATCCTAACGGCAGGTACTCCGGACGGTGAGGGCCATGATTCTTTAGAGAAAAGTCTAGGGGGCTATACCATTTGAAACTAACACCAGCTAAATGAATTTTCTGCTCTGCGTCACAACTCATGGAACTTGCGGGTTCTGATCAAGAGTTGGGAAATGTTAACAGGTGTTTACGACGCCAAGGATGTTTTGTCAACTTCCTGGAAGAATTCCACTACTCAGAGCCCAAACCAGGGGGCAAAGAGGAAAAGAAACTCGAAGCAGGGTGTGACCAGGGTAGACAGGCTGAAAAAGGAAGCAAATGTAACATCCTAACAGAAAGCAGGGACCGAATAAAGAGACTCACCCTCGCCCGCAGCTCAGATTCTACGCAGGCGCCCAGAGCGGCGCCCTGTTGCCTAGCGACAGCGCATGCGTACTGAGCAACGCAGGCCTCCTAAACTTGAATCTGCGCCTGCGCAGCCGCAGGTCTCCGGGTCGGGATGTGCCTGGGGCTGCTGTGGGCCGCTTGTTGGCACCCTGTCTTGATACTCTCTAGTTACCCGGTGGGCGGTGCTTGGACACAGAAAGAAAAGTTGAATTCGCAGCTGAGAGCCCTCGTCTCCGATTTTTTTTTTCTTTTTTTTGAAACGAAGTCTCGCCCCGTCGCCTGGGCTGGAGTGCAGTGGCGCGATCTCGGCTCACTGCAGCCTCCGCCTCCCGGGCTCAAGCGATACTCCTGCCTCGGCCTCCCGAGTAGCTGAGATTACAGGCGCGCACCACCACGCCCGGCTAAATTGTATTTTTAGTAGAGACGGGGGTTTCACCATGTTGGTCAGAGTGGTCTCGAACTCCTGACCTCGTGATCCGCCCACCTTGGCCTCCCGAAGTGCTGGGATTACAGGCCTGAGCCATCGCACCTGGCCGCCTCCGATTGTTATACGTATTATTTGTGTTATGTGAAGACATTCTGACACCACCACCCAAAGCAACTGGCAGTTGACTTTCGGGAATTTTAAGCTTGTGTGGGAAGTAGCTGCCAGGCGGCAATTCCTTTTTTATCTAGAGACACCCATGACGTAGGGGACACCCCAGCAATGCCATCCCTCCTTTGACTTCCATTGCATGCAGAATTATAAAGTTGAGTAGTAGTTTATTCGAAAAAAAGGAAAAGTACACACATACACATGTTTACATAGGCACAGGATATATGACCAGCAACTGATAACTGATTCCCTCAGGGGAGAAGAAACTGGGTGGCTGAAGGACAGGAATGAGAAAAGACAGTTGTGTTAGTTTGTATCGTTTGAAATTGTCCAGTGTACATGTGTTCTTTTTAAATGTTTGAAGGGCCATTGACTCTCTTATCAAAATGTAAATACCAAGGAAACTTGGGAATTTAAGAAGTCTAAATAGAATTCTATAATATGCTGGACAGAATTATTTAGTTAATGTGAAGCTAAACCGTCTTTTGTAAATCGCGAGCCTTCCTGTTTATTTCTGGATAGAGATCTTTGGGGGCTTGGATAGAGGAACAGGAAAAGAGGAGCCAGGCTTTTTTGGAAAATTGGCAGCGGTGGTGGCATACAGGAAACGGAAATCTTTATCTAATTTCATTCTTTGTATATTCACTTTTGGATTTGCCGAAGAAAATTAAAAGGTAAATTTTGTGTGAGCTCACTGAACTCAAATTGAAAGGGGACATTTGCTGTTTATTTTTGTGAAGGACATTAATTGGGTGTGACTGGCAGGGTTGAGACCTGAAGTTCTTCTTCTAGATAAGGAAAATTTCCCTTGGTGAGAAATCTCCAGACTGGTTATGATAGATTCCTAACTCTCCAACCCTGAAAGGTTAACTTCAGGCTCCCTCCTCTAAGGGAAGTGCTGAAGAAAAAATTAAACAGGCAACTGTGTCTATGAAGATTTGCAAACAAAAAGCTCATGCTGAAAGAACATATGGGACACTTCTTATTAGCTGGGTCAAGCCAGAGCAGTCACCTTTGTGACCTAGTGAGTGGTTAGCAGATCTAGGCAAGGGGTAGGAACTTGGGACCAGAGGTTAGGGATCCAAAAAGTTGAAAATGTAAAGACAAAGGCCAGAGGTTGTAACTTGTTGCCTCTTGATTTGTAAGTAGGAAGCCAGAAGTTGAGCTCCCAAATAAAATGTTTTAGGAATTGTGGTTCTTAAGTAACTCCAAAAGTTGGTACATTTACAAAGAAGTAAATGAAACCTCACAGGTAATGGAAATGAGACTGAGCAGTGCCTAGAATTAGAAATTCTCATGCAGAAGAGAAAAAACACATCACAGCAGAGCCATACTTCGTAAAATTTATTAAAAACAGAAAAACAATAATTTATGCCCTTGGCAAAATAAAAGATCTTGTCAATATAAAAGTTTCTTAGAAAATATATGAAAAGATAATATATATTAATAAATCAATATTAACATCACAGCAAAAGTAATAATGATTCTATAACAATGACAAGTGAAGATATTTCTGGCCCTTACGCAGTAGTATTTCTGGAAGGTCTCTGATTCCTGCTTGCTGTAGTACAGATGTGCTGTCACTTTAAGAAAGCCTGATGCCTGATCTTTAAGAAAGATGTGGTGGCTCACGCTCTGTAATCCCAGCGCTTTGGGAAGCTGAGGCAGGGTGGGGGCGGGGGAGGGGGGGAGATTGCCTGAGGTCAGGAGTTTGAGACCAGCCTGGCTAACATGGTGAAACTTCATCTCTACTAAAAATACAATAATTAGCCGGGTGTGGTGGCACACAGCTGTAATCCCGGTTACTCGGGAGGCTGAGGCAGGAGAATCACTTGAATCCAGGAGGTGGAGGTTGCAGTGAGCCGAGATCACACCACTGCACTCCACCCTGGTTGACAGAGCAAGACTCTTGTCTCCAAAGAAAGGAAAAGAAAAGAAAGCCTGATGCACACAAATCTAAATTTAGGAAGTCAGTCAATTGATCAATTAAAGGATATTTATTTGCATCACAAAATAATTATTTACTCCCCCCAAAAATCAAAAGTTCAAATAGAAACTTTTCCTAATGTATTTAGAATGTAATTAACCAAATATGTGTCTCCAACTCCTTTCTAGTTAGGATCCTATTGCATAAAGTGCAGTATACCTGAAGTGAAGCAGTAAGAGAGTTGAGCTCCAGACCTGCCTGGACAGAGTGTGTTTTTTTTAAGAGTCTGAGGAAATGGTTCGGGGCACAAGTTCCCTCAATCTTTTATTTTTCCCTCATCCTGAGCTCTCATTTTCTTGTCTCAACTGCTTTCTGGTAAACTTTGTTCACCCGGTACTTTCAAGAAAAAAGGAGGAAATCCTAAGAGAGGGAGACAGATGAATGAATTAGTGAGTCACTCCAGTAGCGCAGAGCAAGGGAGAATCTGGGATGTGGATGTGGATGAGGAAGATCTGAGTGTGGTTGTGGTTGTACTTGGGGAAAAGCAGGAGCAATCTTGAACTCTTGACATGGTGCATTTGAGGCCCCTCTCCCAGTAGGGCCACCTAACTCCCTGAGGAGCTGCAAGGCCTAGTCCAGGCCTCCCCAGATGGGACACTTCCTCAGAAGAATGGATGCAGGCCTATTTATCACACTCCTCCTGGCTGCCTTCAGCACAATGGTAGTGCTGTTCACAGAACTCCTGGATCCGGCTGCATGCCTCCAGCATGATCACCTCAGGGACTGTGATGACCACTCGGATGAAGTTTGGGTACTCGAAGCACTGCAAAAAAGAAGAGCCTGTTATTTTCAGAGCAATTGAGTCTGGTACTGGACCGCCCTAAAATGGTCAGGACCCTGATCTACAAGAAGTGGTACCATTTCATCAGCGCCATCAGTTTATTCAGTTCCTGTCACTAGGATGCTAAGTCAACAACTGAGTTAGTTCATCTTAAAATGACTCTATTTCCTCTCACCTAGAATGTTTGTTTACAGCTTTTCTTCCCAGGATGGATGGGATTATTAAGGGGGGCAGAAACAAATTTGAAATAGGAACCATGAGACACATCAGTTTGAATCTTATCAAATGAGAAGACATTTTGGTGGGGGAGAAAAGATCACGCTAAAAACCAGCTCAGAGGTTGCTGCTGGGGCTCTAGAAACTGTTGAGAATGACCTGAGAGACACAGGCACCCACCGTTGCTGGGAGGCAGTGGACAGATTGCTCAGCAACTAACCGCTCCGTGAACTCCACATCGTTCTCAAATTCTGGGAAATGTTCCATCTCAATTCCAACCTATACCAACAGGAGGGAGAGGCCAACTTATCAGAAGGAGGGAGAACCAGCCAACTTCCTATGCCAGAAATTAAGGTAGGGGCTACTTTTAAAGATATCTTGGAACTGTACTACGGATAACTGATAAATAAGAGTGCTTACGCTTAAGGAATTTTTCTCAGGGAAGAGAGGATATATTTTTATTAATAGTTTATTAAAGAGTTCCTTCCCGGACACTGATATAAAAGCTGGAAACAGAACGCTAATATGTCTCAAAAGACACAGTATTGGCATTAGGGCCAGGCAATCCTTTATGCCATGAGACTAGCCCACCCACTGCAGGATGTTCGACATCCCTTACCCACAGAATGGCAGCCCCAGTCATTCTGAAAACAAACAAAATTCCCATACGTTCCCAGATATTCTTAGGGAACCAGTATGACTCCCAGTTGAGAATTACAGTGGTATGAAAAGCCTCTTATTTGTGTCTTAAATCTTCCCTGTACCTACATAGATAAAATGATTCTCTGTACTGAAGAACTAAATTTTTATTTTTCAGATGAGGTCTCACCCTGTCTCCCAGGCTGGAGTGCAGTGGCGCAATCATGGCTCACTACAGCCCTCGACCTCCCAGGCTCAAGTGATTCTTCCGTCTCCGCCTCCCACGTAGTTGGGACTATAGGAGCAAGCCACCACGCCTGGCTAATTTTTTTATTTCTTATGGAGACAATATGTTGCTCAGGCTGGGCTCTAACTCCTTTGCTCTAGTGATCCATCCACCTTGGCCTCCCAAAGTGCTGGGACTGCAGGCGTGAGCCACCATGCTCTCTGTGATTAAGTATTTTAAAGAGTTTTATGAGAACTGATAGAGGCTAAATTACGTCAGTGGGACAACTCCTGAACTGCCTGGCTCAGGCGCCTAGCTGGTCGTCTTTGTGCCCTGCGTAACTGCCTATGGCAGTTCTGCTGAGTGACTGCCATTGCCTTATAACATGCATAGACCTAGTGCCTGCCACCCACATACTCACCATGAGGTACATGGCCCCAGAAGGGCGGACTGGCCGGAGTCCAGGGATGGCAGCCAGTGCCCCATAGCAGAGATCAGCATTGGACTACAAGAGGAGGCAAGAAGAAATCAAAGATTGAAATTTAAGTAAAACAAAAACCAAGTCATTAAAAATAGACCCCTCATTGAAGACTGGGAATGTAGGTGTGATGGCAGGAGGAGTCTAAGAGAAAAAGCTCTCTCACTTGAAGCTTTCGGCCAGGGTCAGAGAGAATGGCCGGAAGTGAGAAATGTGTGGGCGGATGCTTACACTAATGCCATATCCTAATATTAGAACATGGCTCCAGAAAGAAGAACCAATTATTCCTAATTCCATGGCCGGCATTCTCTGACTCCCAAACTCCCAAAGTGGAGAGCAGGAGCTGGCCTTACCTTGAGGAAGCTCAGAGTGTTCTGGTAAAACTCTTGCGGGGTGCGCCGTAGGATACTTTTTAGAGCTCCCTGGACAATGGTACAGGGTCCCAAGATGCACTGACTCAGCTTCACCAGCCCATCTCGGATCTAAAAGACCCCCACAAGAAACACGTTGTTTAGCTTTTCTTAAGCATCCCTGTCTTCGGGTTTCTTGTTCTGACCTTTCTATCAGATTTTTATTCTTAGGAAGTGATGGTGCCTAGTGGCATTCTTAGATCAGACCCTGTGGGTTCGTAGCCCAGCTCTCCCACATACCTGCTGTGTGACTGACCAGCAGAAAGAGGAGAAAAAAAAAGCCTACCTTGTCCCCACTGTGCTCACAAAGTAAATACATACCCTAAATTAGACATACTCTTTCATATTGTTCTCACCTCATTGCCAAAAATGTCTCTTCGGTCATGAATGAGGATCCAGCCCAACCTCCAGCCAGGAACCAGCCAGCGCTTGGCCAGCCCTCCACAGGACAGGATGGGGACATCGGTGCTGAGGGTGGCCATTGGTTCATATTTGCAATTCGACAACACCTGAGAAGAAGCACTTGTTATGGTTGCCTTCTCTACCTCTCACCGCAATCCCAGATCCCATGCCTCCCACCCTTTTCCTTCTATCACTAGGGACAGGGCCTGGGATTAATGGGATCATCCCTACCCTGAAGCATGATTGGGATTGCAAGAGGCTTCAAAGGGGACTACACAAACACATTTAATTTGGTGTCTGGACTGGAATAAAGGAAGCCTAAAATGAGGAAACTAGGAAACTGACCCTAGCCTGGTAATAATATGTACAACTCCATGAAGCTGGCTCTATGAAATTAGTGTCTATAGGACTTACAGACTTAAAAGTAAAGATGAGTCCACAATCCCTTATCTGAAATTCCTGGGGCCAGGTATGTTTCATAATGAAGAATGGTTTAGGCTTTAGAAAGGCCATGTAGCACATTTACCATACGTTATGTAACATTCCCAGAGCTGTCTAGGATAGCATTCCTAATCAAGAATATTAGGATTTCTGCCACTTCCCCCATACTCTTAACAAATATATAGATCCATAAGTGGGATAAATAAAAATCTACAAATATCAAGTCAAATCAGGTTTTACAACCAAATGAATTCCAATAATCTTTGGATTTCCTAAGTTCTTTGGGTTTTGGAAAACTGGCTAAGCAGTTGTGGGTCTGTGTGTTTGTTAAAAGTGCAGGGATACTGATTTGCTGTACTGAAATGATTAGGAGTTGCTTCTGATTATTCCACTTCTCAAGTTCCCATAAAATAATTTGAGGTTGAGCTTATTGTACTGATATATCCTGATCAAGACTCACCATGTCTCCATAGATCTCATCAGCTAAGATGGGGACACACTGCCTTGCAGCCACTGAAAATAAAAGAAACATGCCAAAATCAGTTTTACTGTGAATTGCTTTATCACATAATAGTTACATCATATCATGTAATTTCCCTATCCCATAATATTAAGAATTTACAGTTCTTAAAGAGGAAGACAAAAAGTGCAAAGTGCTTTGCGTTTCATGTTTGTGTGTTTTGTCCTATTTAAGAACTGTGATTTTTTTTTTTGAGATGGAGTTTCGCTCTTGTTGTCCAGGCTGGAGTGCAATGGCACACTCTCAGCTCACCACAACCTCCGCTTCCCAGGTTCAAGCGATTCTACTGCCTCAGCCTCTTGAGTAGCTGGGATTACAGGCATGTGCCACCATACCCTGCTAATTTTTTGTATTTTTAGTAGAGACGGGGTTTCTCTCTGTTGGTCAGGCTGGTCTCGAACTCCCGACCTCAGGTGATCTGCATGCCTCGGCCTCCCAGAGTGCTGGGATTATAGGCATGAGCCACCATGCCCAGCCAAGAACTGTAAATTCTTAATATATTCTTCCAGAGTGCAGAGCCTGAATTCACCATTTAAGTAACTAGATATTTCAGACCCTCTCTTCAACATGATGGGAGTGATGAAGAGGCAAGTATTATTTCTTTTTCTCCTGGGAGTGATTAAGAGGAAAATATTTCTACTTTTTCTTCTTCTAGGCAAGTCCTACCACTCCTATGTCACAGTATTGATGAGAGACATCAGTGGAGCTCCCCACCTCCACCCCAGGCTTAGAACTTAGAGAATGACTATTTTTTGTCATTCCACACAACAGCTGAAGGATTCTGTCCCCATCTTATCCTCTGTGAAGTCTACTGGATATACCTGCCAGAATCTTCTGAAGATGACGTTTGCTGAACACTGACCCACAGGGGTTTGATGGATTATTGACAATGAGACAAGCTGTCTTTTCATCAATCAGAGATTCCAGTTGTTTCAGGTCAATTTCCCAAGACTTCTCTGGCTGGAGAGAAAGAAAAGATGAAACTAAGATGATTCTGAAACATTTAGGGGGAATCCTCACTTATCTCAAGGGAGCAATGTAAGCAATAAAGTGTGTCTCTGGGTTGAACCACCATTTTGAGACCTTCCTCTGCTGAAGTAATGGTCATATATTTTTTACAGGTTAGTAACTGAGCATTTGAGTCCAAAATTAAAAAGTCATTTACCAACAAATTGTAGAGTTTGACCTCAATTCCCATAGATTCAGCCAGAGTCCTGTAGAGAGAGAAACCGGGTCTCGGAACCAGGATGTTTTGCCCTGGGTTGGCCAACACAGCTAGACAAAGTTCAATAGCTTGACTACAGCCACTTGTCAGAATGACATCCTGTGAAGGAAATCAAAGGTTAATTTCATTAGGGGTTCCAACATCAACAGGAGAAAAGAAGTTGTCAGATGTGTGAGTTGGGAACAATTGTGAACTTCCTTTAACAAGTTGTAAGTAGAAGGAAATGTACTAAGCCAAAACCAAAAGAAATTCATGTATGTTAATAACTATTATGGAAATGTTGGCCACTTAAACAAATCACTTTAAAAACGACAGGTTGGCTGTGACTCAGCAGACTTCCATGAGAGAGCATGCTGGCCTTGGACTTTTTTCACCTGGTTGTTTATTTACTTTTGGCCAGAGATTTGAAGCCTGGCTCTTCTCTGACATACAAACAGCATTTTCTAATGGACACATATTATGTTAGAAAATGCTGACCCCACACAGTAGACGACAGAGGGAAGGATATCATTTAAACTTGGCACTGCCATCAATTCACTATGTCCTGGTGCTTCTGTCTTTCTCTCTAAATGACCTTACAGTAAATAAGAAAAGCTACAAATAATAATTTTTTTAAAACCTATTGGTAAAATTTAAAAAAATAATTTTTTGGTGTTTATGAGTTGTTCTCATATGATCTTTTACAGACAACCAAATATACGTGCTCTCTGGATCCTTTTGGCCTCCTTGAGACAGACACCACATTAAGTTGTCTGAGATGGTCATTATCACACTGTAATGATGTTAGACTATAATCACTAAATCGTGACCCCAACTATATGAGAGGTCTTCAAATTGCTAAAGAAAAATTATTTTCAGCTTTTGCCCCTCTGACACCTGTACTTCTTGTGGAACAGAAACAAGGAAAAGGGGATGGTCTGCCCTAAATTGCTTCAGAGCTGGTACCTTGTAGAAGGCTCACCTTAGCTTCAAGGGGTGCCTCAGGACAGTGGTAATAAGATGCAATCTCCTCCCGACTGGATAGGTAGCCTGAAAGAAAAGAGTAGAAAGTGGAGGTTTTTTTGATTTTTATAGACGGTGTCTCATTCTGTCACGCAGCTTGAAGTGCAGGGGCACAGTGATAGCTCATTGCAGCCTCAAACTCCTGGGCTCAAGGGATCCTCCCACCTCACCCTCCTGAGTAGCTGAGATGATAGTTATGCACCCCTATACCAAGATAATTTTTTATTTTTATTTTTACTTATTTTTTTTTTTTTTGTAGAGATGGAATCTCCGTCTGTTGCCTAGGCAGATTTCAAACTCCTGGGCTCAGGGGATTCTCCCACCTCAGCCTCCTGAAAGTGCTGAGATTACAGAGGTGAGCCACTGTGCCGGGCCCGAAGATGGAGTTTTCATCCCTCAACTGACAGCTGTGCCCTGGAGGGCCAGCGTGGGCTTCAGGCTGCATCTGCCCCTGCTCAGAGGGCATTCTGTATAGTTCAGCTCTCAGCCACTGTGGATAAAGGAGATTCACTTCACAATTTTATGTACTACAATTTTAGTATAAGCACAAACGTATAAACACTAACAAGGAAGAGCTCTCCAAATACTCTGCACCATCTTGATTTCTGCAATTATGTTTTATTCTGTGTAAAATAAGGATTTCTATTATTCCTAAATCTACTTTAAGGACTGTATTTTTTAAGAAGTTGTAATCAATGCATTCAATTCATGTGGTCCATTTTAAGTTTTTTATGTTATGTAATATTGCTATCAGTATTTTTGTACAAATTTTTATTTCATATTATTTTTGTCCAAAATTTCCAAATGTTAGCTTATAAGCTTGAAATATCAGCAGTTTCATGCCCGTTGTAATATTTTGCAAAATGTATGTTCAAAAAGACACGTTAGCAAGGCTAGAGGCACTATTTCATAATGTTTACTAACTTAATAGGTAAAGATGGATCTCTCAGAATTATATAAATCAGCACTTCCTTAATTATTAATGAGGAGGAAAATTTTTCTAAACACATATTACCACCTGTATCTCCTTTGGAATGAAATGTTCAGAATCTTTGAACATTTGTCAAATGGAGACTTGATTTTGGTTTTTCAGGTTAAATCAGTTTCCCAATACTTTGGATATTAAAGTCATTATAAACTTTTTTTATAACTTAAATTTTGGTCTTGATTTTGTTTTGATTTTTGTTGTATGAAACTTTATAAAATGTAAGTCATCAACCTTAAAAACCACGAAGTCCCCGATATAACTCTTTAAAGTGTTTTTAAAATTTGATTTTATCATGAAACTGGGGTTTTATTCTGCATTTAGAATTGTTTCTATGTACACATAAGGAAAAAAATGTGCAACACTGAAAGTCAAGGAATCATGTACTTTCCCAAAATATTCAAGGTAGAAATTTTTAATAGAGAGAATTAAACCTAAAAAGAAGTAATTTCTATCTATCAGAAACAATCTTCTATCCTTCAATTTGACAGCCAATTTTTTCTTGTTCTTGGGTGTTAGTTTAACCTCTTGAGTCTTAAACAGTAACAATTGCATTTCAATGTGCTCAGGACCATAATGAAAATAGGCCTTCAATACATATAGGAGAAGAAATGAAGCAAAGGAGCTATTTACACAGGGTAATAAGTAAAACCATTTAGCACCTAGAAGGCTTAATAAACACAAAGCTCCTGCCAGGCTCAAGACCTTCATGTTAGAATTAGTAATCATAGGATGTGACCTTTATTTGACAAATAAGTATGTTTGGGAGCCTAGAGGGAAAGTGCCCATATGCCAAAAGAAGCCAAGAAAGAAGCTGGACCTTGATGCCTTGTATTTAAGCATCCCGAGACCCCTTTCCCAAATCCAAAGGGCCATGTAATCTTAGCTTCTCCTTAGAAATTATGCATCAGGAAAATGAAGAGAATTGCTTGACATTTGGTCCTGTTATAACAGCACTAAACATTGGGCAGCCACCAGGTACAGAGTCTCAGGAGGAGCTTACCAACGGATGGGGCATAGCCATTATATTTGCCCGAGTCCAGGGCATCTTTCATTGCCTGGGTAACTTCAGGGTCTGTAGGCAGGTTTCCACACACAGTAGGGTCCCCTTTTTATGGAAGGAAAAAACAAAAGGAACCAAGAGATTATTCTCCCATATTCAGTACTCAGACTCGCCCCCCACCTCCCATCTTCTCCAACCAGCCTGTGAATATGAGAGTAGAGGGGACTATGACATTCCCTTAGTAGTATCCCCAACTCACCAATGGACAAAGAAATCATGGTTTTGTTTGGATTCGGTTTCACCTTCATGTTGTCCACAATGGCTCGGATGGGGTTGAAAGTTTTGTTGGCCATGTCTGAGGGCCTCACAGACCACCTGGCCTTCCTGCCTTTCATTTTTCCCGGCACAGTGCTTCTCCCACCAACATTGACATGCACGTCCAGAATTGGGGGGAGGTTGCCTTTGCTGTTCATCTGAATCACATATGGGTCCATCACTAGTGAAGCCTGGGAGGGGAAAAAAGAAGGTCCTTGTGATGTTGGAAACATAGCACTGGGGGAGAGAGGAACTACATTTGAACCTAAACATCAGGGTGACTTCACTGAAAGTTCTTTCCAAACTCTCTCTTTCTTTTTTTTTTTTTCTACTTTCTCTTATAAAGTGGCTTTACTATGAAAGAGGGGAGTTTTTTTTTTAATTTAAAAACTTAAGAGAGGTTTTAAGACTTTTTACTAAGATGGAAAATAAAGCAAGAACTCATTCTACAGTGTTAGTAGAAAGCATTCAGTTGAATACTTAAGTAGGATTTGCTACACGCATCTGTAATTCCTGTCAAAGCTTAACCATGCTTTATGTGAAACCAAGAAGGAATAACATGAAAATTGTTAATCATCAAAGTATAGGTGCTCCCTCATTTCCATGTGAGCCTGTCCAACAAAATCTACTTAACACTTCGACAATCTGCGCTTTGTCATCTGCAGTGGACCAGGAAGAACTACTACTCCACCTTATTAGAAGTTCCATGTAAATATCATTGTTAGTAAAAGTAAAACCCTATCCCATAAGCATCTTACAGCCCTGGTTGGAACAAGAAATCCATACACCAAAAAGAAAAAAGTAAACAGCCCAATCAATCACCACCACCTGATCAGCTTGAGCTTGAGATTTTTACCTTCCAAGTAAAGGAGAAGCAGCCTCCAAGAAATCAACCCCTAAAGCTCCTTTAGCTCTTCTTTGGCAGGTTTCAGTGGCAATGAACTCAGATGCAAATCCAGACTCCTGAAATAGTCTCCACAAATGGGCGTTGGGCCTGAAATGTTCATGCCATTGGTTGGGAATGAGAGCCCAGCAGCCAGCCCTCCCCTCAGCTTCTTCCCTCCTCTCCCCTCCTCATTGCCTCTCATCCCTAAGCCCACCTCCCACCCTCAAAGCAGGAATTCGTCCTCACTTCAAACATCTGAGATTCTCCTGTGTTAACTCTTTCTGGGCATTTGGTGAGATGGTTTGAGAACATTTACTGTTAAAGGGTAGTTCTGATTACAATTGATAGTTTTTATTAAATGTTTTTGTTGTTGTTACAAGATGACCTGTTAAAATTTTAACAGTACAGAAATATATAAAGTAAGAAGTGAGCATTCTTCCCTGCACCTGCTCCCTATACACTTCATTCTCACTCCAGGGGTAGGCAGTTGTAATGACTGGGCTCTTTCCATTGAGAGATACATACATAGCTATAGATACATAATTTTGTAGATTTCAAAACACAGATAGGATGGTGCTCTACACCTTGTCTAGTAATTTTTTTTTTTTTTTACTTCTTACATCTTGGAGTCCTTTCCTTGTCAGTCCACAAAGTTTTGCTCCAATCAGAACAAATTGGGCACTTAAGTTCCATTCAGCAAATATCTGAACAACGCAGGGTTTCCAAGGCAGCTGAACCCTGTGCAGTTTTATCCTTGCACTGTGTATGAATTATTCATTTACCTCCTATGGTTACTGGAAGAATAAAATGTCAGGTGCAATCTACACAAAACAACTTGACTTAGAAAACACAAGGTCCACAGCCAAAATTTCAACATTCCTGTGAGCGCATGGAAAATACCACCCACTGAAAGTTAAGAGAAGCCTCAGTCATCTCCTAGGGCTCAGATCCTATCTGTTTATTTGTTGCAAGACAAAGATTTTTCACATCAGGTTGTTCTTCTCCGTCCACTTTTCAGGGATTCAAGCCCCTAGTGGGGTTGAGTACAGTAGTCCCCCCTTATCTACAGGGGGTACACTCCAGGACCTCCAGTGGATGCCTGAAATTATGGGTGTCTGAAACCATGGGTAGCACTGAACCCTAGATCCACTATATTTCCTCTTATACAGGAATGGCAGGTAACATCTACAGCATGGATACACTAGACAAAATTATTCACGTCTTGGGCCACACAGAACAGAACGATGCCAAGGACATCCTTGTCATAAATGTTGGTTTACATATTTTCTTATTTCCTTAAGATAAATTTCTATATGTTGACTGTGTTGAAAAGAATAAGCATTTTCTCTTTTACATTTTTAGTAAAATATATCAAATGTAATAAATAAATTCAAAGAGATATACATAAATTAAACCTTGATCACCTTCCCTTCCTGCATTCCCATTTCGTATAAAAAACATTTTTAGTCATTTCTTGTGTATCCTTTCAAATGTTTTCTATGTTTATTACGTATATAGCTGGTTTTGTGGTTGCAAAAAAATAGAGACTAAACCTGGTCTGATGTTGCACTGTCTAATATCGTAGCTACTAGTCATAAGTGGCTATTGAATACTTGAAATTTGGCTGGTCTGAATTGAGATGTGTTGTTATAAAATACAGATCAGGTTTCAAAGGCTTAGTATAAAAAAGAATATTAAATATCTCATAATAATTGCATATGATTACATGTTCAAAGAATATTTTGGGGCCAGTCATGGTGGCTCACACCTTTGGTAATCCCAGCCCTTTGAGAGGCTGAGGTAGATGGATCGCTTGAGCTAAGAAGTTCAAGACCAGCTTGGGCAACATGGTGAAACCCTGTCTGTACAAAAAGAAATACAAAAACCAGTCAGGCATGGTGGCCTGCACCTGTAGTCCCTGCTACTTGGGAGGCTGAGGTAGGAAGATCACCCGAGCCCAGAAAGTAGAGGCTGCAGAGAGCTGTGATCATGCCATTGCACTCCAGCCTTGGTGACAGAATGAGACCTTGCCTCAAAAAAAAAAAAAAATTGGGGGGTGAAGTTACTATGTGGCTTGCATTCTGTTTATTGGACAGAGCTGTTCTTTAGCTTACTTTTTTAAAAAAAAAATCTCAATAATGTGTTGTGTGGGCCAGGTGTTGTGGCTCATGCCTGTAACCTCAGCACTTTGGGGGCCAGGGCGGGCAGATCACAGATCACCTGAGGTCAGGAGTTCAAGACCAATCTGGCCAACATGGCAAAACCCCATCTCTACCAAAAATAGAAAAATTAGCCAGATGCAGTGGTGCACACCTGTAATTTCAGCTAGTCAGAAGGCTGAGGCAGGAGAATCGCTTGAACCCAGGAGGTGGACGTTGTGGTGAGCTGAGATTGTGCCATTGCACTCTAGCCTGGGAGACAGAGTGAGACTCTGTCTCAAAAAATAAAAAATAAATAAAAAAAATATGTTGTGTGAACAGTTTTTCCATTTTCATAGAGATCAACTTCATTCTTTTTAATGGCTGCATGGTGTTTATTCTACTCTTGTCAGACATGGAGCAGCTTCCAATTTTTTTTTTCGTATTATGAATAAAGCATATCAAATGTCCTTGTACATTTTTGACTGATAGAAAACTTTTATGAGTATCCTGTTATTTGAGGGATACTTTCCTAGAAGTGGAATCACAGTCCAGATACTGATAGACCTGCCAAATTGATCAATGACGGACTATACAAAGACAAAAGCAATCTAAATATGTCTAATTTGAACAACCTCTTGGAGTTCAGACTACCTGTCACAACAATATACCATGCTTGAGAGATGACCCAGGGACCCCACTGTTACTGTAGTTACAGTTCTTCAGGTGGACAGAGACTCAGAGGTGTTAAAGAAAAAAAATATTCAATAACGCTTGTTAAAGCACGGTAAGGCAGGCTTTATTCAGGACCATTCCAATAGCTAGACGGCCCACTGCAATGGAATTTCCAGTGGGGAAGAGAGATTGGGTTCAGCTCCAAAGATGGTGAGGGTAAGTTTGGATTTACAGCCAAAGATGGAAAAAGTAAGAGTGAACATCAGGAGTAAGGGAGATTCTGCTTAACTGACCTAAAAGGTCAGTGTCAGTGTCTTCCTCCTGAAGACAGATATAGTGATCAAACATCCTCTGGGGGACAGCAAAGAATGAAGAACCCAGTCAGATATGCAGGGTGGGGAATCTTGCCAAAATGACTCAGGGTTTTTTGCCAAAACTGGATCTTGCAAGGAAGTGCTGATGTGTCTAGAAGATCCAGGAGCCTGACAAAAGTCTGGTCAATCAGAGGATCTTTGTCAGAGGTCAAGACCATTGGTCTTTAAAAGAGTTAGATCAAGCAATGATGAGATTTTTCTCAATGTGAGAAGGATACTATGACTGATTTCTGTCACTCAAGGTTCAGATTTTCTTTCTTCTTTTTTTTTTTTTTTTTCTTTTGAGATGGAGTCTCACTCTGTCACCCAGGCTGGAGTGCAATGGCACGATCTCGACTCACTGCAACCTCCGCCTGCCAGGTTCAAGCGATTCTCCTGCCTCTGCTTCTCAGGTAGCTGGGATTACTGGCATGCACCACCACGCCCAGCTAATTTTTGTATTTTTAGTAGAAATGGGGTTTCACCATGTTTACCACTAGGCTGGCCTCGACCTCCTGACCTCAAGTGATCTGCCCACCTCAGCCTCCCCAAATGCTGGGATTACAGCCGTAAGCCACCACATCTGGCCTCGAGGTTCAGATTTTTAAGGAGACTCAGATCCAACTCCCCCTCTCACATTCACACAGCCTATAAGATTGTTGTCCTGTCTCCAGCTGGACATTAAAACAGGAGACTTAGATTATTCTCTTATAGGTTGTGCTCCCTGGGGTCTTCCCTTTTTATCTTTGGAACTCAGGCATTTTGTAATATTTTATCCTGTATGTCTAAAATATTTAGATATTTTTGTAACTGAAGATTTTCTAGGTTATCCTGTCCTCAATATAGCCAGAAAAGGAAATCTGTGTTCTTCCTCCTAACTTAAAATGTCACTTTGTCCTTGTACTAAATTCCTGTATCTTCCTGAATCTGTTTCTGGCATACTCTGTTCCCAAATATTCTATTCCAGAATGACCATTCTTACAGTTCTTTATACACACAGCCACGGTGCTCTAAGAAAGGCCGTTTACCTTTCTATCAATAGTTGTTTGCAAACCCTGGGAATTATTTTCTAAAAAAATCTTTGCCAAATTGATTGATGGAGGAAAAATGGTATCTAAGTGCTGCTGTTATCTCTGTTAACTCTGTCCCCTCTATATTAGCAAGGGTGGTCCTGTTTCATGTTTTTTTGCTCTTCCCATTTTGTGAATTGTCTGTTCATGTCTCTCACCCGTCTGTCTACAGGGGGACTCATCTTCTTCTTAGCTAAGACATTGGCCTAGGAAGCCACTGCAAAGCAACAAGACAGCTGCTTTGAGATCACTGGCCCAGTTTCCTCTGTGTCACCTGACTGGCTGAGACTCGGGTTTACAGATCAAAGAACAGCAAGCAGCACAGAATTATGGCAGGTTGTCCTGCAAATAGTGCCACTGACGCAGAATCTGCAGGGCTGAGGGGTGTGTGAAGGGGACAAGGACTGCTGTACCAGAAGGTCATCACCATGGACACACCCTCGACTCCACTTTGGCAGCTGATAATCAAACCTAAATCAGAAGGAAAAACATGCAAAGCAAACGTGCTTTGGTCATGCCCCTCTTCTGTAGCGAATGTTTTCCACAATAGAAAGCAGACGGGGAACATGAGAGGACCCGAGTCTGCTTAGATGCTTTTCTGATGCCAGATAAATTACAGGGCAGTCAGGACCCAGGGAACTGTAGAAAACACCACTTTTTTTTTTCTTTGAGATGGAGTTTCATTTTTGTTGCCCAGGCTGGAGTGCAATAGCACAATCTCGGCTCCCTGCAAGCTGTACCTCTTGGGTTCAAGCAATTCTCCTGCCTCAGCCTCCCAAGTAGCTGAGATTACAGGCGCCTGCCACCACGCCTGACTAAGTTTTGGTATTTTTAGTAGAGACGGGGTTTCACCATGTTGGCCGGGCTGGTCTCAAACTCCTGACCTCAGGTGATCCACCCGCCTCGGCCTCCCAAAGTGTTGGGATTACAGGCGTGAGCCATTACTTCTGGCCTCTTTTTTCTTAAGTATAAAACTGTTGTTTGCCATTTTGTATTTGATTTTTTTAAATTGTGGTTAAAAAAAAAACAACAACAACATTAAATTTACCATCTTAACTTTTTCTTAAGAGGCAAGGCCTGGCTCTGTTGCCCAGGCTGGAGTGCAGTGGTATGATCATAGCTCACTGCAGCCTCAAACTCCTGGGCTCAAGTGATCCTCATACCCCAGCCTTGAGAGCAGCTAGGACTACAGACAAACACCACCACACCCTGCCAATTTTTTATTTTATGGTAGAGATGGGATCTCACTATGTTGTCCAGGCTGGTCTTGAACTCTTGGTCTCAAGTGATCCTCCCACATCAGCCTCCCAAAGTACTGGGATTACAGGCATGAGCCAGCATGCCCAGCCAACTTAAACATTTTAAAATGTACAGTTTAGTTAAGTACATTAGTATTGCTATACAACAGATCTCCAGAACTCTTTCATCTTGTAAAACTGAAACTCTACACCCATTAAGCACAAATTCCCCATTCAACTTCCGCTTAGCCCTTCACAATCACCTTTCCACCTTCTGATAGAAAAGTATTTGTGAAATAACACCATCACCTAGAGAGATAACCACTGTTAACCATTTTGCCCACAATTCAGTTCTTGAAATTTCTACTTTTTTCTAGATATGAAGAGTTGTATTCAGTGGTTTTCATTTACAATATATTGTGAACATTTTCCTAAGCCTATAAAAATTTTTGTACACTTGCTTTTCAATAGTCGCCTAAAACCCCAGGGCCCTCATTTTCACAAACCTGTTTCCCACACCGTTTCTTTTCTCTACCCATGCAGATTGGAGATCTATCTCACACCAAGCACTGTCTGGAACCCTGGACCTGAATCAAGTCATGTAATCTTCACATCAGTCCTAGAAGTAGAGACTGTTTCGTCCCCATTTTACAAATGAAAACTAAGTCACACCGGTAGTTGGTGGCGAGTTGAAGTTGAAGCTTCATAATCAGGCTCCAGATCTCACTACACAAGGCTGCCTCTCTGTCGAGGACAAAGTAAGTTGAGAAGCATAGTCCTTTCTTCTCTAAGGAACATAAAAAGAGAAAACACAAAGACAGAGCCAACTAGGGAAAACCTTAAGAAAATAGTGAATTCACCACATGGATTAAGCATGGACCACTCTCTGACCTTTTATTGATCATCTTCATGAATTATTTTGTGTCTCTGCACCCTGAATCATCATCAGTTATCACTCATCTGTTGGGTACAGAGAATAAATATGTTCTACTTCCGCTAGTGGACTGTATGTTACATGAGGAAGTGCACAGTGGGGACATTCCCAATACTATCAACATCCTCCTTTGTGTCTGGCACTGCGCTTTATAGAAGCCGTGTTCAATACTCGTTGGCCAATTGCCAATAAATAACAGTACACAATCCAGAGGCAGGGACAGAGTAGAAGAAGTGGTAATTGAAGGGAAAACAAAATCTCTGCATATTTTTTGTTTGTTTGCTTTGAGATGGAGTCTCACTTCGATGCCCAGGCTGGAGTACAGAGACACGATCTCAGCTCATTGCAACCTCCATCTGCCTCCAGGTTCAAGCAATCCTCCTGCCCCAGCCTTCCATGTAGCTGGGACTACAGGCGCGTGCCATCATGCCCAGCTGATCTTTGTATTTTTAATAGAGACAGGGTTTCACCATATTGGCCAGACTGGTCTCAAACTCCTGACCTCATGTAATCTGCCCCCCTCGGCCTCCCAAAGTGCTGGGATTACAGGCATGAGCCACTGTGCCTGGCTGTATTTATTGTATTTCTAGACAGTTGGGTGAAGAATTTAGGAGGGATTAAGAGACCAGGTTAGACTTTGATCATGTATAATGCCTTACATTTATAGAGGGCTTTGTCATTTGATCTCCCATTCATTATCCCAATTATCTCATATAATTCTCTTTCTCTCTCTCTCTCCCGCACCCCCCCCCCACCGCACACACACACACACACACCCCCAGGAATCAAGACAGAGAGAAGTCTGTCAGAATGGAAAGGTGAGCTTTCTTTTTTTCTAATGAAACTATTTATTTAAAGATTTTCACAGCCAAGCACGGTGGCTCATGCCTGTAATCTCAGCACTTTAGGAAGCCGAGACAGGCAAATCACCTGAGGTCAGGAGTTCGAGACCAGACTGAGCAACATGGCGAAACCCTGTCTCTACTAAAAATACAAAAATTAGCCAGGCGTGGTGGCATGCGTCAATAATCCCAGCTACTCTGGGGGTTCAAGCAGGAGAATCTCTTGAACCTGGGAGGCAGAGGTTGCAGTGGGCCAAGATCATGCCACTGCACTTCAGCCTGAGCAACAGAGCGAGACTGTCTCAAAAAAAAAAAAGTGATTGTCAGAAAGTTGCAGATAGTAGAGTTCCCACATACCTCTCACCCAGTTTCTCCCTTTATAAACATAAATATTTACCATGGTAAATTCTTAGTCACAACTAAGAAACAACACTGGCCTGTTAATATTAACTAAACTCCACACTTTATTCAGATCTCACTAGTTTCTCCTACTAACATCCTTTCTCTGTTCCAAGATCCCATCTGGGATATCACACTGTATTTGGTGGTCATGTCTCCTTAGTCTTCTGGTCTGAGTTTCTTAGACTTAGACTTTGTTTTTCATGACCTTGGCAGTTTTGGTATAGAATATTCTTGAATCTGGGTTTGTCTGATATTTTTCTCATGGGTGCTAGAAAGACCAGCTGAGCTTTCAGAGTTATAGCCATTCACTACACATCAGAGCTCTAAAGGTTAAAAAGAAATAGAACCTTCATCTGTTTGCTGATTGAAGAGCTTGCAGGCCACTTTCTCATGAAGCTCAGCAAATAACATCATTCTGTTTGTTTTGTGCTTTGCATAACCATGTAAACCATGCCCATTAACTCAGCCACTTTCTTTTAGCTGGAACTTAGTGTTCCTTCCCTTGTGAATGTCTAAAACATTAATCCCACTCCAGTTCCTAGCGTTCATCAAGAAAAAGTGTCATTTGTACTCACAGAGGAAGCCACCAAACAAATACACCTAGGTTGTTGGGAAATCGTTCTGCATTGTTGCCATTCTGACATCCAGAATAATCTAGAGTCCAAACCATGCTCCAACCTATCAGCCTACCTCTGGACCACAATGTTCCATTATTTTTTGTAGTAACACATTGTTGATTGTGTTTTTTTTTTCATTGAAGTATAATTTACATACCATAAAAGTCATCCTTTTCAAGAGTACAATTCAGCGGCTGTTTTGTTTTGTTTTGTTTTGTTTTTTTGAGATGGAGTCTCGCTCTGTTGCTCAGGCTGGAGTGCAGTGGCGCAATATTGGCTCACTGCAACCTCCACCTCCCTGGTTCAGGCAATTCTCCTGCTTTAGCCTCCTGAGTTGCTGGGACTACAGGTGCGCGCCACCACGCCCAGCTAATTTTTTTTCTATTTTTAGTAGAGACAGGGTTTCACCATGTTGGCCAGGATGGTTTCAATCTCCTGATCTCGTGATCCACCCGCCTTGACCTCCCAAAGTGCTGAGATTACAGGCATAAGCCACTGCACCTTGCCGGCTTTCATTATATTCACAAAGTAACACAACCATCGCCACCATCTAATTTAGAACATTGTTATCATACCTGAAGGAAACCCTATGCCCTATCCCATTAGCAGTTACTCCCATTTCTCTCTCTTCCAGCCCTTGGCAATCACTAATCTACCTTTCCCCTCTATGGATTTGTCTATACCAGACGCTTCATAAAAATGGAATCACATAATATGTGGTCTTTTGTATCTGGCTTCTTTCACTTAGCATAATGTTGTCAAGGTTCACCCACATTGTAGCATGCATCAGCACTTCATTCCTTTTTATGGATGAATAATATTCCATTCTTTACATGGAATATGCCACATTTTGTTTATCTCTTCACCAGCTAATGGACATTTGGATCATTTCCTAGTTGACTGTGTTTTGGTAGCTGCTCAGTGTTTACTAATTGACTCAGTTCCTGGTGTTACAGCTTGTCTTCCTTCTCAATCCCATGTTTAGCCCACAAACAAAATATAGCCAAACAGTGGCTGTGGCTACAGACAAACACACAGCATCACCAAAAGATCACCTTTACAGAAACCACTGCTGATTTTTCTATCAGATACATGCAGTAATTGATTCATACATATTTACTGAGTATCTACTACATATTAAGCATTGTTCTATGTCCTACAGATATAGGGGTCAAGAAGATAGGTACAGACTCCGCTGTCATGGAGCTTAGAGTCTAGTGACAGAGATAAACATGAAGCAAATTATTGTAGAAATCAATATTTCATTGCTATTAGAGTCAGTGCCGTGAAGGAAAAATAGATGGAGAACAGGTTGGGGTAAGAACAATGAACACAAAATAAATAAATAAAAATTTAAAAAAAAAAGAATAGGTTGGGGTGAGAATAGGGGTTAAAGGATCCTTCACTGGAGAAGTGGCATTTAATTTGAGCTGGAACAATGAGGGTTTGGGCAGAAGTAGGGACAGATTCCAAGCTGTGAAAACAGCATGCTGAAGACTTGATGGGCTAGAAGCCCAAGGGAAAGTGGTGGTGCACTGTGAGTAAAGGGAAGTAGTGGACAATGAGGCTAGAGAGACGCTGAGGGGGCCAGCTGGACCGTGTTTATGGGTAAAGTAATCAGTATCTGTAGCAGCATCTTTTCCCCAAAAGACAAGGCTTGCACTGTCTCCCAACACACCAGGGCATTTAGAAATCCTACAAGCTGCTCAAAAGTAGGCAATTTTCCTTTCCATCCCATAAGGAGTAATTTTGATCCTAAACCTTACTCTTGCCCATGGATAACTTATCCTAGATATTTTTGTTATCCACTGATATACTGGATGTCTTTGGTTTGCCTTCTTAGATCTACTCTTTGCCCTTCTCCATCCTTCACATTGTTCCATGGAGCTGCCCTGCATGAACCCCATCAATGGCATCTCTTGGCCACTGGGGGTCACTGGCAAAAGATCTGAAGGGGAGTTGTGCAAAGTTGAGCAATTCATCCTCGGCTCTCTTCATGTTGGGTTGCACCTTTCAGAAGCCACAGCTAGTATCAGGAGGCTGTTTCCATACCGTCATCCTTCCTGGGTCCTTGGAATCACTTCCTTCCCCTGTCCCTTGAGGCTTCAGTGAGGCCAGCTCCCCTGATGGTTGCTGTAATTCCTCTTCACATCTTTTATGGCAGACTTTAGTCTCCAAAAATAACTGCAATAATACTCCCATCCACATGCTCTGCAGCAGTGCAGCCTTGCCAGGTCTCCACGGAGAGGCAGAGTCTATTTCTCTACCCTCTTGAATCTGGCCATGCTCCGTGGCTGCTTTGATCAATGGAAGTTGCGGTAAGTGGTGCTGTGACAGTTCTAAAGATAGGCTGGTTACTGTACCAACTTCTGCTTCCTGCTCTTGGCACCCTGAGCATCCATGTAAGAAATCCAGTGTACTCTGCTGGTGAGAGCGGACACAGAGAGAAGCACTGAGGTACCAGACAGGTAAGTGAGGAAGCTACCTTGGATGTCTCCCAACTGAGCCTTCAGATGACCCCAGACCAAGATGGCTGCAACTGCATGAGAAATCCCAGGTGAGATTCACTCAAATATTCCCTGTCAATACTCCGAACCACAAGACATCAAAACTAAATAAACATCATTGCATATGATCCCTTTATTAAATTCCTTTCAAATTGCCTAGTTTGTGCACAACATCTGTTTCCTTCTGGGACCTCATAACTACAACCCCAAACCACAACCAAAAATGTCTGGAAACCAAAATCCCACCTCTAACTTCTCGCCTGGATCACAGGATCCTATAAGTAATAAAGGTTGGGATAATCCTGAAAAGCCATCAGCTTTAGGTCACCCTGCATCCATGGGTCTCTGTTTACTCTATTTTAAACACAGAACCTCAGTGTTTTAATCTCAAGACTTTTCACAAGTCACTTTCAAGGGCAGAGATAGCATCCTGCTATATATTGAATTGCTCATACTCTCAAGAAAGCATCATTTTTTTTTCTTTTCCAGGCTCAACAAATCATTTTTTGCAGCTGTCTCCAAGGTCCTGTAATTGGCCCGTCCTTGAATATTATTTCTTTCCCTTCCTGGAAAAATTTTTATGAATGTTGGTACCCAAAATGGAGCCCAGCTCCTCTTGTAAAGGTCCAACTATTTCTGTAAATAACAGGAATAGATATAGATGTAGATACAACATATATGCAAAGGAAAAGAGAGAGATTATTTTCCCAACAAGCCTGATTTCTAAGCAGTCAACCGAAAAGATGGTTGAAAAGGTGGTTTAAATAATGACATGAAATACAAAACCTTTCTCTCTCTTGTTGACCTTTTTGGGATTCCCGGGCTTGGGAGTTCCATCCTTTGGCGTTTTACTCAGGCTACATTTTTCCCTGCAGTGAGAGCTCTGAGCACAAGACAGGGCTTTTCATAAGGAAGAGTATCTTGGAGTAGCACAGTGTATTTAAGCATCCCCTATTCTGTGCTTTGATGGGTAATACAAGATCTGCTCCATACTAGACAGGTACTGAGCTTAGCTTCTGTGCCATAGAGAGGGCTGAGTAGATCCCCATGGTATGTAGTTCTGAAGACTTCTGTCAGCCAAGAAACATAGAATGCTCCAAAGGTTAAAGGATTTGTCACAGCCATCCCCCAGGGAAGCCTCAAGACCACTCCTTTCCTATTCTGCCTGGAAACAAGTGCCAGAGGTGATGCAACTCAGCAAACTTTATCCAGATTCACTTCTGGAATCTGCAGAAGGGAGAGTACCATCGATGGGGCCAAATGACAGCTGAATTACCCAAGTCTGGGAACATCGAGTTCCTGCAGAACCATGGGCAAAACAAAAATGAGACACAATGGGGTCTCCAGGATTGGAGAATGAAAAACAATGACATGAGATGAGAATGAACCAAGTCAAATAAGAGGATTCAGGTTTGAACCACGTCAAACCTGGAGAGGTGGGACACTGTGCCTACTTGTGACTTAAAGCTTTTCCATAGCAAGAGTCCTGCAACCATGTTTCGTTGATACACTCATTCAGTAAGTGTTTATGAACCAGGCTCTATTCTGAATGCAGTGAAATAAATAAATAAATAAACAAACAAGTAAGCCAGGCATGGTGGGGCAGGCTATAGTCCCAGCTACCCAGGAGGCTGAGGTGGGAGGACTGCTTCCTAGCAGTTCAAGGCTACAGTGAGCTATGATTATGCCACTGCACTCCAGCCTGGGCAACATAGTGAGACCCTGTCTCTAGCTAAAAAAAAAAAAAAAAAAAAAAAGTGTGGGATATCAACTAATTAACTAATAGCTTTTCAATTCCTCTTAAATTTGTTTATTTATTTATTTATTTTAAGAGGATACAGCAGTGAAAGAAGCAAGCCAAGCCTTACTTTCACGGAGCTGACATTCTTGTTGGGGGAGAGAAGCACTAAATAGAGAAACAGATGGTAGAAGGCATCAATGCCATAAACAAAAGTAAAGCAAGATGTGGGGGTAGAAAGGGTAGTAATTTGTGTGTGATCACTAGAATGGCCCACTAAGGTAGTGATGATTAATGGGAGATGGGAATGAGTCCCGTAGATGACTGGGCAAACAACGCTCCACGCAGAGGGAACGTTGGGGACAAATGCCTTGGGCTAGGACTGTGCTTGGTGTGCTCAGGGCACAGCCAGGCAAGCGAACTGGGGTAAGCAAAGAAAACAGTGGTAGGAATGACATTAGTGAGAAAGTGCTTTTGTCTTGCTTCCAAGAGGATGAACAAGGCCTACTGATTCAACACAGGAAAATTTGTTTTCTTGGCCCGAGTGGCATAGATGCCAACTGGCCACCTATGAATGCCTCTGGACATGAGGGGATGGGAGAGTGTGTCTGCCCCACTCAAAAACTAAAATCGTTATAAAATCCACAGTAGGCATGTGCTGCTAACAGAGTGTCAGCAGGGTCATCCTACTCTGTGGGAGCTGACCTCAGACTTGTGGGATCGAACAGGGATGCAGATAAGGTCTGTCCTTCTCTGTCCTTCTGCTTTCATCTGCACAGAACCAGGGCTGTGCACTCCTTTAGCACAGAGATTTCACACACACCCGGCTCCGTCTCACCCAAGGACCTTCAAACTCATCCATTTTCTTGGCCCTTCTTTCAGAGTCCTATGGCAGATGGTTTTGAGGAACAATGATTTCAGTCCCTGATGGGTTCTATAAGAGGAATTTGAAAGCTATTGGCTGGGTGTGTAATCCCAGCACTTTGGGAGGCCGGGCTGGGTAGATCACCTGAGGTCAGGAGTTCGAGACCAGCCTGACCAACATGGAGAAACTCCGTCTCTACCTAAAATACAAAATTAGCTGGGCATGATAACACATGCCTGTAATCTCAGCTACTCACGAGGCTGAGGCAGGATAATTGCTTGAACCTGGGAGGAGGAAGTTGCAGTAAGTCGAGATCGTGCCACTGCACTCCAGCAGAACTCCATCTCAAAAAAAAAAAAAAAAAAGAGGAATTTGAAAGCTGTTAGTTAATTAGTTAATATCCCACTCTTTTTGTTTTTTGCTAGAGACAGGGTCTCACTCTGTTGACTAGGCTGGAGTGCAGTGGCACAATCATAGCTCACTGTAGCCTTGAACTGCTAGGAAGCAGTCCTCCCACCTCAGCCTCCTGGGTAGCTGGGACTATGGCATGCCCCACCATGCCTGGCTTACTTATTTGCTTATTTATTTATTTTTGATAGAGATGGGATCTCACTATGTTGCCCAAGTTAGTCTCAAACTCCTGACCTCAAGCAGTCTTCCTGCCTCAACTTCCCAAAGTGCTGGGATTACAGGCTTGAGCCACCACACTGGCTTCAGTCTTGTTCTAGATATTACTTATGGAACAGCTGACTGCTGGATTATAGGATTTCTCTCTTAAGCAGGTTTAACAAGGATAAATTGGGCAATTGTAGACTGTCACAACTTGGGAGGAAATTATCTGGGGCCAGTTGGATTTCATCTCCCCCACAAACCCCCACCCCACTGAATCCTGGACCTGGGCTTCTCCCATCCAACCTTATGCAGCTTCCTTTTCTCCTCCCTCCTCTCCAACCCATGTTCTGGGCCCACCTTCTATATCCTGAGCTTAGTGAGTGTCACTGGCTGTTTGACAGCTGGTTGTCTACACAGGGCAGTTCAATGAGTCTCCAAGTTTGGTCTCTAAAGTGGAAAGCCATCTGCAGGAGGGTGGCAGGAGGACTATGAGAGCAACAGAGCTCCCAGCTGCTCTGCCCCCTCCCACGTCCCATCTCCCATTGTAATCCCCTGCTTGAGGAAGGGTTGTTTTGTTTTTCATCTGAGCTATCTTTTCAATTCATTGCATGTAAACTATGAACTTTCCTTTATTTGATTTGCCAAAACCCTTTCTTCCTTCCTTTCCTAGAGCAAAGAGAATCTAAAGCTCTGATTTTCATAACTATTATCTCTAAAATGGATTTTGATAATCCTATTTGGAAATCAAAGACTGAGCAGAGAGATTATTGCTCTGCTGTAACAGTCCTCAGCTTCCCTGTGAAATGGGTACTTCTGCTTGTTCGGGGACCCAAAAGGCTGGTGTGGGCAAGCTTGGAGAGCTCGGGGGAATATGGTAGAATGTGGCATGCGAGTGGTCGATGGGGAGCCTTCAGAAAGCTTGGATTTTATTCCAAGTACAACGGGAAGCCCTCTGAAGGTTTGAAGGAAGAGTGTGAAGTTTGAGATCTTTCTAGCAATGAAACATGGAGAATGGGCTCCAGAGGCGAGCAATCCAGTTGAGTTTACATTGCAATGGTGATGAGGACAGGGATTTTGTGTCACCTAAATTGGTTTTGGTTTATGCTGCTTGCAAACATTCCTCAATTGGGAGATTCTGAATGGCAAAATCACATCAAGCTGCTGTCCTTCTGATACTGAATAGGTTTTGCTCCCAAAGGATAGTTACCTGAAAGGAGCAATAAGACACCCTTCAACTGATATCATTCCACCTCTTTCTGCAAAATTACTTTGAAGGGTCAGATATGGGACTGAGATTCAGTGGCACCTTTTTCAGCCAGGTTTTTGCTCTGTTTTGTTTTGTTTTTGGGAGGTGATTTTTTTCTTTGTTTTCTCTTTCTGTGTGTGTGTGTGTGTGTGTGTGTGTCTTTCTCTCTCTCTCTCTCTCTTTCTCTTGCTATTGGTACAGTACTTAAGTGGTATTTAAGAAATTGATAGGCTGGGCATGGTGGCTTACACCTGTAATCCCAGCACTTTGGGAGACCAAGGCCGGCAGATCACCTAAGGTTGGGAGTTTGAAACCAGCCTGACCAACATGGAGAAACCCCATCTCTATTAAAAATACAAAAAATTAGCCAGGCATGGTGGTGCATGTCTGTAATCCCAGCTATTCAGGAGGCTGAGGCAGGAGAATCACTTGAACCTGGGAGGCGGAGACTGCGGTGAACCCAGATCACTCCATTGCACTCCAGCCTGGGCAGTAAAAGCAAAACTCTACCTCAAAAAAAAAAAAAAAAAAAAAAAGAAGAAATCAATAAAGCAACAAAAATTATTAACTTTTGTAAGTAAAGTGACCTCCCTTCAGCTTTTTTTGATTTCTGGCTGGTGAATATCAAGAGGTAATAAGACCAAGTCAACGTGCCCTGGTTGGTTTTTGTTTTATTGACATTTGCTGGGTGCCCTTCATGTGAAAAGCATTGTGCTAGTTGCTAGGGCTATGTAGATAAGACACAGGCGTTCCCAATACAGAGGTGAGAGGCCAGTAAACAAATGATCATCACCATGGATGTCTGTAGGAGGTTCAGGATGAGCCTGGAGGAAGAGAGGGGACTGTGTCTACCCTTGAGTTGAAACTTGAAGGAGGAGTTACAATTTACCAAGTAGACCAGCAAAGGAACTCTGGACATATTTCCATGCAAACCTCCTGCCCTCTAGACCTAAGGCTCAGTATATTTGCCCCCTCTCTTTACAAAATGGTTTTCAGTCCCCTGGAAAAGCGGTCAGCTTTAGCTCCCTACGTCTGCCAGAGCAAATATTGGGAAATGTCGAACTCAGTGAATTTAGTGTTGCACCTTATTGCGTGTGCCACAGGGATGAATCTGTTCATCCCCCTCACCACCACGCCTTCCACAAATGAGAATCAGGTGGCCAAAGCAAAGCTAAATCCAGTAAATGGGATGGGGGAGAACTAGGGGCCACCTAGGGATGCAGAGGGTGATGAAAAAACCAACAAAGAGTGACCAACTATTGATCCTGCAAAGTTCCTTGTACAAAAGCACACAGAATGTGCAAAGATGGGAATGTAATATTCCCTGATGTCAGAGCAACAATCAATTACTATAAGAAATGTGAATGCTGGCTATTTTGGGGTCTCCCAGGAACTCCTGTCCCCTTTCCTTAAAAAAAAAAAAAAAAAAACATAAATAAGAGTTGGGCATGGTGGCTCATGCCTGTAATCCCAGCACTTTGGGAGGCCTGCGGTCAGGAGTTCGAGACCAGCCTGGCCAACATGGCGAAACCCCATCTCTACTAAAAATACAAAAATTAGCCAGGCATAGTAGCATACGCCTGTAATCCTAGCTACTCAGGAGGCTGAGGCAAGAGAATTGCTTTAACCTAGGCGGCGGAGGCTGCAGTGAGCTGAGATTCCAACACTGCACTCCAGCCTGGGTGACAGAGTGAGACTCTGTCTCAAAAAAAAAAAAAAAAAAAAAAGCAAAAACAAAAAATAAAACCAAAATATATAGGCAACAATGAGCATGATGAAAGCAACGGTACCTCACATATCAATACTAACACTGAATGTAAATTGCCTAAATGCTCCACCTAAAAGATACAGAACTGCAGGATGAATAAGAACTCACCAACCATCTGCTGCCTTCAGGAGACTCACCTAACACATAAGGACCCACATAAACTTAAAGTAAAGGAGTGGAAAAAGGTATTTCATGCAAATGGACACCAAAAGTGAGCAGAGGTAGCTATTCTTAGTCAAAACAAACTTTAAAACAACAGCAGTTAAAAGAGACAATGAGGGACAGTATATAATGATAGGCCTTATCCAATAGGAAAATATCACAGTCCTAAACATATATACACCTAACACTGGAGCTCCCAAATTTATAACACAATTACTAATAAACCTAAGAAATGGGATAGACAGCAACTGAAACAAAAAAAAAAAAACATACAAAAGATAAACGAAGCAAAAAGCTGATTCAGTAACCAAGAAAAGAAGAGAGAAAATCCAAATAACCTCACTAAGAAATTAAACAGGAGATATTACAACTGACACCACTGAAATACAAAAGATCATTCACGGCTACTGTGAACACCTTTATACACATAAACTAGAAAACCTAGAAGAGATGGATAAATTCCTGGAAAAATACAACCCTCCTAGCTTAAATCAGGAAGAATTAGATACCCTGAACAGACCAATAACAAGCAGTGAGATTGAAATAGTAACTTAAAAATTACCAACAAAAAAAATCCAGGACCAGACGGATTCACAGCAGAATTCTACCAGACATTCAAAAAAGAATTGGTTCCAATCCTTTTGACACTATTCCACAAGATAGAGAAAGAAGGAACCCTTCCTAATTCATTCTATGAAGCCAGCATCATCCTAATACCAAAACCAGGAAAGAACATAATCAAGAAAGAAAATGACAGACCGATATCCTTGATGAACATAGATGCTAAAATCCTTAAGAAAATACTAGCTAACTGAATCCCAACAACATATCAAAAAGATAATCCACCATGATCAAGTGGGCTTCATACCAGATATGCAGGGATGGTTTAACATATGTAAGTCAATAAATGTGATACACCACATAAACAGAATTAAAAACAAAAATCATGTGATTATCTCAATAAATGCAGAAAAAGGATTGACAAAATTCAGCATATCTTTATGATTAAAACTCTCAGCAAAATCGGCATACAAGGGACATACCTTAATGTAATAAAAGCCATCTATGACAAACTCACAACCAACATAATACTGAATGGGGAAAAGTTGAAAGCATTCCCTCTGAGAACTGGAACAAGACAAGAATGCCCACTCTCACCACTCCTCTTCAACATAGTACTGGAAGCCCTAGCTAGAGCAGTCAGACAAGAGAAAGAAAGAAAGGGCATCCAAATCGGTAGAGGAAGTCAAACAGTCATGTTTGCCTACAATAGGATTGTTTACCTTGAAAACCCTAGGACTCCTCCAAAGAGATACTAGAACTGATCAAAGAATTCAGTGAAGTTTCTGGATACAAGATTAATGTACACAAATCAGTAGCTATTTCAACAGTGACCAAGCAGAGGATCAAATCAAGAACTCAACCCCTTTTAAAATAGCTGCCAAAAAAAAAAAAAAAAAAAAAAGCTTAGGATTATATGTAACAAAGGAGTCAAAAGATCTCTACAAGGAAAACTACAAAACACTGCTTAAAGAAATCATAGACAACACAAACAAATGGAAACATCCCATGCTCATGGATGGGTAGAATCAATATTGCAAAAATGACCATACTGCCAAAAGTAATCTACAAATTCAACACAATCCACATCAGAACACCACCATCATTCTTCACTAATTTAGAAAAAGCAATTCCAAACTTCATATGGAACCACAAAAGAGCCTGCATAGCCAAAGCAAGACTAAGCAAAAAGAACAAATCTAGAGGCATCACACTACCTGATTTCAAACAATATTGTAAGGCCATAGTCACCAAAACAGCATGCTACTGGTATAAAAATAGGCACCTAGACCAATGGAACAGAATAGAGAACCCAGAAATAAACCCAAATACTTACAGCCAACTGATCTTTGACAAAGCAAACAAAAACATAAAGTGGGGGGATTTCCAGCTTTCTGGAATCCCCTCCCACATGGTGGGAGCTAAAAAAAAAAAAATGTAAAGTGGGGAAAGGACACCGTTTTCAACAAATGGTGCTAATTGGCTAGCCATATGTAGGAGAATAAAACTGGATCTTCATCTCTCACCTTATACAAAAATCAACTCAAGATGGATTAAGGACTTAAACCTAAGACCTAAAACCATAAAAATTCTAGAAGACAACATTGGAAAACACTTCTGGACATTGACTTACACAAGGATTTCATGACCAAAAATCCAAAAGCAAATGCAATAAAAACAAAGATAAATCGCTGGAACCTAATTGAACTAAAGAGCTTTTACACGGCAAAGGGAACAGTCAGCAGAGTAAACAGACAACCCACAGAGCGGGAGAAAATCTTCACAATCTATACATCTGACAAAGAACTAATATCAAGAATATACAACAAACTCAAACAAATCAGTAATAAAAAAAAATCAAACAATCCCATCAAAAAGTGGTCTAAGGGCATGAATAGACAATTCTCAAAAGAAGATATTCAAATGGCGAACAAACATGAAAAAATGCTCAGCATCACTAATGATTAGGGAAAAATGCAAATCAAAACCACAATGCAATACCACCTTACTCCTGCAAGAATAGCCCTAATCAAAAAATTATAAAACAGTAGGTGTTGGCATGGATGTGGTGAACAAAGAACACTTCTACACTGCTGGTGGGAATGTAAACCAGTACAGCCACTATGAAAAACAGTGTGGAGATTCCTTAAAGAACTAAAAGTAGAATGACAATTTGACCCAGCAATCCCACTACCGGGTATCTACCCAGACGAAAAGAAGTCATTATTCGAAAAAGATACTTGTATATGCATGTTTATAGCAGCACAATTCACAATTGCAAAATCATGGAACCAACCCAAATGTCCATCAATCAACAAGTGGATAAAGAACCTGTGGTATACATATATACAATGGAATACTACACAGCCATAAAAAAGGAATGCATTAACAGCATTTGCAGTGACCTGGTTATGATTGGACACATGCACATGTATGTTCATAGCAGCACTGTTTACAATAGCAAAGACCTGGAACCAACCCAAATGCCCATCGACAATAGACTGGACAAGGAAAATGTGGCACATATACACCATGGAAAACTAGCAGCCATAAAAAATGATTAGTTTGTGTCCTTTGTAGGGGCATGGATGAATCTGGAAACCATCATTCTCAGCAAACTGACACAAGAACAGAAAATCAAACACCATATGTTCTCACTCATAGGCAGGTGTTGAACAATGAGAACACATGGACACAGGGAAGGGAACATCACACACTGGAGTCTGTTGTTGGGGGGCCAAGGGAGGGACAGCAGGGGAGTGGGGAGGTCAGGGAGGGATAACACGGGGAGAAATGCCAGATGTAGGTGACAGGGGGATGGAGGCAGCAAACCCCATTGCCATGTGTGTACCTATGCAACAGTCCTGCATGATCTGCACATGTATCCCAGAACCTAAAGTACAATTAAAAAAAAAAAAGATTGCAGACTATTATTCTAAGGGTGGTAACTCAGAAATGGAAAACCAAACATCGTTATGTTCTCACTGATATGTGGGAATTAAGCTATGAGGACACAAAGGCATAAGAATGATACAATGGACTTTGGGGACTTGGGGGAAAGGGGGGAGGAATAAAAGACTGCAAATATGGTGCAATATATACATGGGTGATAGGTACACCAAAATCACTATTAAAGAACTTACTCATGTAACCAAATAGCACCTGAATCCCAATAATTTATGGAAAAATAAAAAATAAATAAAATAAACAAAAAAATTACTTCCTAAATATCTCTGGAATCCATTCCCTTCTCCTTGTCTCATCATCTCCTCCTAGCCCTAGCTACATCACCATCACCTCTTGGCAGAACTATTTGTAATTGCCTTCTTGGTAATCTTCCTTCATCCTAATCTGTTCTCCATATTGCAGCCTGAGTAATATCATCCCAAAGTATTTTTTGACCATGTCACATTTCTCTCTCTCATCCTTGCTTAAAACTTTTTGCCCCAGCCTGGCCAACATGGTGGAATCCCATCTCTACAAAAAAAAACAAAAATAATCTGGGTGTGTTGGCGTGCACCTGTAGTCTCAGCTACTCACGAGGCTGAGGCAGGAGAATCACTTGAATCTGGGAGGCAGAGGTTGCAGTGAGCCAAGATCGCACCACCGCACTCCAGCATGAGTGAGACTCTGACACACACACATACAAAATAAATAAATAAAAGAAAAATTTAAAAATTAGCACCTGAAGATAGTCCTAGCTGCTTGGGAGGCTGAGGTGGGAGGATGGCTAGAGGCTGCAGTGAGCTACGATGAGGCCACTACACTCCAGCCTCACCCACAGAGCAAGACCCTGTCTCTTAACTTAAAAAAAAATATTAAGAAACAGAAAAAAAGAAACAGATCATCTGTTCTTCTGCGTAAAAGTTAACTTGGAGCAAATTTTGGGGGATAGGGGATGTGAAAATAGAGATTGCAGCCCACTGGGGCCGACATGCATTCCCAGAGAAGGAAATGATGCTGAAGGCAGAAGTTTCAAAGTGGTGAGCAGCGTGCTTTCTCTGTGTCCAGATTTTACTAGAAACTGGCTCTTGGAGTCAGAGTTCCAGAGTTCCAACCCCCTTGGTGCTAGCCTGCTTCTTGCTTTCATCCACCTTCCTTGGGAGATTGTGAAACCCAAGTTGGGAATTACCAACACCAGTGTACAACTGGGAGAGGCAGGGCTTGAGAGCAGGATAGGGCATACATCCGATGCCATGTGCAGAAGGTCGCAGGGGCCCACAGATGGGCTAATGTAGGTGCCATTCCTTGGCAAGGCAGCGGATTCACTCTGAGTCACTTCCAGGCAATGCGGTAGATGCTTGCTGGGATGAAAAGACGGAAGGAACCTGTTTTGGGTGACTGTACGTGTCATCGCTGACCTCTTAAGGTCTAGAGAACTGCTAGTTTCCTCCAGCACCTCCTGGACTTTATCACTGGGTGCTGTGATAGAAAACAGAACAAGGTTCAGAGGGCACTGTGCAGTCGTGAAACCATGGAGAGGCCCAGAAGAGAGACGAATAATCACACAGGACTCCAATTTCCCATGGCTGTTTCAGACGTAGACCAGAAGAGTTCCCTTTGTTTGGAAAAACAAAGTGGCAAAACACACTGAGACCCAAAAAGATCTCTATTCTTGGGTATAGGAATTTTACTCTTGAGAATGTATTCTTAAAAATAACTAAGTGAGGTACAAAAAAAATCCCATCTCTACTAAAAATACAAAAATTAGCCAGGTGTGGTGGTGAGCACCTGTACTCCCAGCTACTCGGGAGGCCGAGGCAGGAGAGTCACTTGAACCCAGGAGGCAGAGGTTGCAGTTTGCTGAGATTGCATCACTGCACTCCAACCTGGGGGACAGAGCAAAAACTCCATCTCAAAAAAAAATTTTTTTTTTAAAAAAGGCATTGAGTTTCCACCTTGGTCTGTTGACTCTTTTGTTCCGGGAAAAGGCAGCTGCCATGTTATTCTGACACTTCAGCAGCCCTGTGGAGAGGCTCACCTTGGGCAAGCCAGCTTTGGAGCAGATCCTCAAGCCTTGTGAAGACTGGAGTGTCTCCATCTTGGTTGCTAATTCACCATGCTGACTTCTGATTAACTCCAATCCCCCTGAGTGCCTCCTGGTTCCAACGTTGTTTACTACTGTTTACATAAGAATAGGTATACGCACTATAAATCGTGCCTTTAAGCCAAAGCAACCTTGATGTTATCACACAAATTTTAGGCTATGACGCACATAGCATTCTTGCCTGTTCTGGAGGGCTGCCTTTTTAAAATTATTATTATTTTTTAAGATGGAGTCTTGCTCTGTCGCCCAGGCTGGAGTGCAGGGGAAATCTCGGCTCACTGCAACCTCCGACTCCCAGGTTCAAGCGATTCTCCTGCCTCAGCCTCTGGAGTAGCTGAGACTACAGGCAAGTGCCACCACGCCGGGCTAATGTTTCCTTGTATTTTTAGTAGAGGCGGGGTTTCACTGTGTTAGCCAGGATGGTCTGGCTCTCCTGACCTCGTGATCTGCCCACCTTGGCCTCCCAAAGTGCTGGGATTACAGGCGAGAGCCACCGTGCCCAGCCGAGGGCTGCCTTTAATTGCGTCTATATGGCAGGCAAGTACACCCCTTCCCTCTGGCATATAAGCCCTCTGGTAAGTAATGGTGCAGAGATCTACCAGTCTTGCTGCCCTCCAAGACCACACTTCCACCTGTAAATTCCCCAATAATTCATCGTCTACTGACAAACTGGATTTACCTGCCTTGTTCTTTAGTTTCTCAGCTCCTTCTGTGTTTGGGGGCTGCTTTGCATACATGGCCCTTCCACAGAATAAGCCCCATTAAAGCCTAGATGACTGCAGTCCCTGAAAATCTCTTGGCTGTAACATTGAGGGAGACTCACAAACTCCACAGTCAAGCTGCTCTTGAATTTCTGACCCACAGTGTGGTAAAGAGAATATTTTCAGCATTTGTAGCTCATGATTTAACCATCAGTGACTCATTGTTTTCATTCATTACTATGGATCACCTGCGGCTTCTTGCTTGTGTAATTCCCCTTCTTAATGTCTCTCACGTTCACTTTTTCTCTCTCCCAAGGCCTCAGGGGGCAGCTGCTCTTTCTCCAGAATATCTTTGTTATTTATTTATTTTTCTTTTTTTGAGACAGAATCTCACTCTGTCGCCCAGACTGGAGTGCAGTGGTGCAATCGTGGCTCACTGCAGCCTTTCTGGGCTCAAGTGATCCTCCCACCTCAGCCTGCCAAGTAGCTGGGACTACAGACATACACCACCACACTTGGCTAACATTTTTTTTCTAACAGATGAGGGTCTGCCTGTGTTGCCCAGGCTGGTCTCCAGCAATCCTCCTGCTTATCCTCCCAAAGTGTTGTGGTTACAGACGTGAGTCACCATGCTTAGCCTAGAATTATGTTGTTGTTGTTATTGAGATGGAGTCTTGCTCTGTAGCCCAGGCTGGAGGGCAATGGCACAGTCTCGGCTCACTGCAACCTCCACCTCCCGAGTTCAAGTGATTCTCCTGCCTCAACCTTCCGAGTAGCTGAGACTATAGGCGCATGCCACCACACCCGGCTAATTTTTGTATTTTCAGTAGAGACGGGGTTTCACCATGTTGGGCAGGCTGGTCTCAAACCCCTGACCTCGTGATCTGTCTGCCTTGGCCTCCCAGAGTGCTGGGATTACAGGCGTGAGCCACTGCACCTGGCCTGGAATGTTATTTTTATAACAAATTTGACTGAGGCACTTCTCTGATTAAAAGCCATCTCTGGTGGCTCGATACAGCCTATACGCTCAAAACCCCAACATGACGACATTTATTTATAAATTATATCTATGTACTGCTGTGCTAACATATTATTTACATTATAAATCAGATACAGAAAAAGAGATTCCCAAAAAGATAATATGTAGAGATTAAATAGAGGTTCTAGAATTTTTACTCTTTACCACCGTGGGAGGTTGTGTTCACCTGCTTGGAGACCACAGACTCAGAGAGAATACACGATCACTGACTCATCACCTGAGAACAATGAGTCACTGATTGTCAAATAAAGACTCAATGAACTACAAATGCTCAAAATAATCGGCACATGTCCGGTACTCAATGAATGTCAGATACTGGTAACTATCGCATTTTTATTACAAAGAAGCTGAGTAAGTTCAAGATTGCAGCGCATCATTTGTGTTTGGACGTTGTTGATGACCTTAGGTCATTTTCATGTTGCCAGGAGGGAGCCAGACTGTGTCTTGGGTGAGAAGCATAGGAGAAATGACTAACTGTATATGCCTGCATCTGACCCCTGCCTCCCTCTTCTTTTTTTCCTTTACTTCTTCCCCTGCTGCCCTTTACTTCTTCCCTTGTGGTTCAAATGTAAGGATCACAGGACCAGGAGTGGTAGCTCATGCCTGTAATCCCAGCTCTTTGGGAGGCAGAGACAGGCAGATCACTTGAGATCAGGAGTTCAAGACCAGCCTGGCCAATGTAGTGAAACTCCATCTCTACTAAAAATACAAAAATTAGCTGGATGTGGTGGCGCATGCCTGTAATCCCAGCTACTCAGGAGGCTGAGGCAGGAGAATCGCTTGAACCCAGAAGGCAAAATTTGCAGTGGGCGGAGATTGCGCCACTGTACTTCAGCCTGGGCAAGAGAGCAAGACTCCATCTCAAAAAAAAAAAAAAAGGAAGGATTATTGTCTTACTCATTCCTAAAAACTCTCCTTAGGCACTCTCTCTCCTGGAAGCCACTAGAGGAAACCAAAATATTGTACCCCAAAATATCCTTCATTAACACATTTCAAGCTGGCTACTCAGAAGAACTGGAAATACAAGAATAGCTGAAAAGCTGTCTTTTGTGGGAGAGATTTGTATCTATAGAGAAAACCTGCCTCAATGCAGCCAGGCTTTCTTTGATTAGTATTTTTTCCTCCTTTGTCCAAAATTAAGGAAGGTTAACTGAGTGTCTAACACCTTTAAAGGCTTGAAAGGGGTTGGGTGTGTGGGAGGCCAAGGCTGGCAGATCACTTGAGCTCATGAGTTCGAGACCAGCCTGGGCAAAATAGTGAGACCCCCCCCACCCCATCTCTACAAAAAATAAAAAATAAAGGTTTGAAAGAAACATTCATCATCTATTCTCTCTGAGAGTTGTTACCTGTGAGTAAGCTACATAACAAAACCACCTTTGCTAGTGAGGCCTCCTCCTTTACCTCTCCCATAACCTATTTTGCCAGAGTCCAAGCCCCTATTCTTCCTGTAACCTCAAGATGGTATAAAAGCATCCAACCCAGCTGGACGCAGTGTCTCATGCTGGTAATCCCAGCACTTTGAGAGGCCAAGGTGGGTGGATCACTTGAGGTCAGGAGTTTGAGATCAGCCTGGCCAACATGCTGAAACCCTGTCTTTACTAAAACTACAAAAATTAGTCAGGCATGGTGGCACATACCTGTATCCCCAGCTACTCGGAGGCTGAGGCAGGAGAATTGCTTGAACCCAGGAGACAGAGATTGCAGTGAGCCAAGATCACAGCATTGTACTCCAGGCTGGGCGACCGAGCGAGACTCCATCTCAAAAAAAAAAAAAAAAAGAAAAAAAAAAAGGCATCCAACCCTCTTCCCTTTCTTTGAGATCTTATATTTTGTAAGACTCTCCTACACATTAATAAATTTCTATTTCTCCTATTAATCTGCCTTTTGTCAGTTAATTTTCAGTGACCCTTCAGAGGACGAAGGGAATGCTCTTCACTCCGTCACTTTTGGGTAATTCTTTTTTTTTTTTTGAGACAGAGTCTTGTTCTGTTGCTCAGGCTGTAATACAGTGGTGTGATCTCGGCTCACTGCAACCTCCACCTCCCAGGTTCAATCGATTCTTCTACCTAAACCTCCCAAGTAGCTGGGACCACAGACACACACCACCACACCTGGTTAATTTTTGTATTTTTAGTAGAGACAGGGTTTCTCCATGTTGGCCAGGCTAGTCTCAAACTCCTGACCTCAGGTGATCCGTATGCCTTGGCCTCCCAGAGACTTTTGCTTACTTCTGCCTCCATATCCTGACCACACTTCATGCTCATCTTTTTCTTCTCAATGTCACACAGAATTTACTTAGCTGCCTCTCTCATGAGCCTGTGAGCTCTCTGCCAGCTCGATTATCTTATTCATCTTCCTTACATCACAATGGCATACACAGTGCCTGATAAGCAGTAGAAATGCAGTAACGATAGCTAATGCAGGCCAGGCATGGGGGCTCATGTCTGTCATCCCAGCACTTTGGAGGCTGAGGCAGGAGGATCGCTTGAGCCCAGGAGTTCAAGACCAGCCTGGGCAATATAGTGAGACCACCTGTCTCTAAAAAGAATTTATATGATATAAAAGAATAGCTAGTACTTGTATAGTATAAATATATGCTAGGCACAGCTCCAGTGTGTTATACACATTACTTTTTTAAGCCTATGAGGTAGGTACAATTATTCCCATTTTGCAAGCAACACAGTTGCATTTTGGGCAGAGAGAGGGTGAGTGATTTCCCAAGCTCAGTCTCACCTATGTATTATGTGAAGTTCAGGAAATAGTGAACCTATTTAGTGAACCTAAATAGTGAACTCCAGGCGTGGTATCACAGCTATGATGAGAGAACTCTTATCATCCAGGCTGAGACCGGGGAGGAGATTCTAAAAACTGAGAAAGATAGCATCATATGGGCTCCCGTGCCTCCTGCCAGCATGGCTGGGCCATCCCAGCCTGAGCCTGTGCTGCCCCCTGCTGGCCAGCTCTGCCCTCCCTGTAGGCTCCCTTTCCTACCTGGAGCGCCTGCGTGGGAACCAACACAGCTGTAAGTCCCTTCTGCCACCAGAGCTTGAGTCTAGGGTCTGACAGCAAGCACAGGATGTGCTCAGTGGGGAAGAGAAACAGAAGATCTTGCTGGGAATGTGCAAGGATTTCCCCCTGAATCCACATACCTAAGGACTGCCTCCCTCATAAGTGAAGGTTGAAAGAAACCACTCAAAGAAACCCAATGGGGAGAGTCAACTCTGTGTCCCTAAATGCCATTGCCTGTACCCAAAACCAATAGAAATGTTTTCTTATTTAAAGAAACACTTAGGTAAGTATTTGGATTATTCTTAACATTAGACACTCCTTTAGGATGGAATACTGAGTGCTAAATGAACACATTGGTTCTTAATTAGGGTGGTTCGTGGAACTATTCAAAAATACAGATGCCCAGGCTCCGTTCCAAGCCTGCTGAATCAGAACCACCCGGGGGGGTGCTACTTCTCCTCCAGGCTGGCCTCAAACCCAGATTTTCCCAAACCCCAAAGCTCCCAGACCATTTAATATCTCACCTTTCCAGCTGGAGGAAAACCAATGCCTTTCCATTTGTACTTCAGTGAAAACCGTAATTGTCTAGAGAACACTCCTTGGGGGTGTCTGACCCTAGTCTTTCATTGACTTTGAGTTATTTTACAAAATAGCTAATTGGTAGCAATGCAAAAAATAAAAATAAAAAATTCTTGTCTATAAACATGCAAATTATATCCTGTCTAGTAGAAAGTCAGTTGATTTTGCTTTCCCTTTGGGGGGAAAAAAAAAAGTCCGTTTGCCTCCATTTGCAGGTTTATTTCATCTTTCCTGGCCTACAAATGAGTCTGTTCTTCATATTCTTTTTTGAACCTGTTGTAATATCTGCCTGATTTCTTCAGTGATCTTTGAGTTAAATAAAATCTTAAACATGTTCATTTTTTATCTATATGAGAGTTTTGCTGAGTACCAGCTGAGTCGGGAGACCCCCACTCAGGCAGCACTGAAGGCAATGAGAGACAGACACTCAGAACAACAGAGTGAGTCTATCCAGGGGGCCAGCAGCCTACCAAGCTGAAAGCCTCAGGGGCTGACAGCTTTCCAGGCTGAAGGCCCCAAGCAGATTCTGATCCATGTAGTTATTCTCTCTTAACAGGTGATTATTATTAATAAACAGGTGTTCTGTATTTACTCAGAACTCAAAAGTATACCAAGTAGGCAGCTGTTACCCGCTCACCACTAATTACAAACTAAAAGGTATTTTCCACAAGGGAGCCACAGGGGCAGGGTCAACTTAATGTTTCTCAACATCTTCCCCCTTCTTTGTTTCAACAAAGCTAGGTAAGCAAGTACAGCTCTGTCTTGGTGAACCATTTCTTGGAGGATTCTGGATGTGAACCTGCAAACTACACGAAGAGAAACAAAACAGACTAATAACATAATCACAATAGAATCACAGATCCTCCAAGTGTTTCCATCCAAATTTAGGGCTGCCAATCCACCAGCAGCTCCCTCAAGCACCTCGGAGCCTGTCTACTCTTACGTGTCTTCCTTAAGGAGTTGGGACCCAGAAATCTTTTGGGAAATAGGGCGGAGGTCATTCTTCTGTAACTGCTTCCTGCTGAAAAGGGGCATCAGGGGTCTTCTGGGTCCCTCCTCCTTACTTGCTGTCTAAGGCCTTCCCAGGTGCTGTTTTATTCTCTCCCAATTATGTTCAGTCTCATTACACCTTTAAAGTTAATAAAGTCAATTTGTAACTCTCTCTTCATCACAAGATAGGAGGGGTTTAACACAGCTCTGAATCTAAAGAGCTTTTATTTCTTATAAACTTCTAATGAATACAAATTAGGGCCTGATTCTCTATTATATTTTCCTTCCCAGACTTTTATCGGTTTTAGGGCCATAGGTATTTTTCAAAGTTCTTTTTATTCCGCTGTTAACATTGGCCATACTGTTGTGGCAAAATGATAATAATTTGTGTATCAAGATACAAAACAAAGAGAAATGAAACTAAAAGGCAAGCTGGTATGAGGGTTTGTTTATTCTGACAGAGGTCTGCAGAGGTCCAGAGGGAAGGTCTAGGAGAGGAAAGGCCATGCCGTTCCACAAACCATCCTATGTCTGCTTATTCACCAGGCTTCCTCTGCATACATAGTTGTCCGGAGCTCAGAACAGGGATTTGCTCAATAAAGATTTGTGGAAGGTCCTAGAATGTGGCCCCATCCTGTCCACTGTGGGAAGAAAGGCTTCAGGGCTCACAGTAGCACTTCTGTTTGTTGGAGGTTGATGTCTGGTCACTTCCACCCTCTTGGTTTTCCTCCTACTCACTCATCACTTCTTAATCCTCTTTTGTCTTAGCTCTAAAAGTTAGAATTCCCTGGGGGCTCTGCTCAAGGCCTCTTCTCCATTCTGTCTTCCTCCTTTCTTTACTCCCATGGAGTATCTACAGCCCAACCCTCTCCCCATATTTCAGGCTCATATATTCAACTGCAACTAGACATCTACACTTGGATGAATTATAGCCATCTCAAATTTAGCATGTCCAACTTGGAACTCTCTAATTTCCCCACAAATCTGGTTCTGTCCAGCCTCCCTCATCTCAGTAAACAACCCCACCATCCACCCAGTCACTTCTCCTTTCCCCTCATTCCCCGACATCCAATCCATACTGTAAATTCTTTCCCAGAACTACAACCCGAATCTGTCCACTTATCACTCTCTCCATGGCCACCATCACCCTCACCTGGACTTCTTCAGCAGCTTCCTAACTCATCTCATCCCTCTACTCTGGGCCCCGTATCATCCATCCTCCCACAGAAGCCAGACTGGTCTTTCAAAAATATAAATCAGAAAAGGTTACTCGCCTGCTCAAAACCTTCAATGTTCTCCCATTGTTTAGAATAAAAATGCACGCTGTCGTCTACACCATCTGCCTGGTCCACTTCTCCAGCCTCATTTTGTGCCCACCAACTCTATTCCCAGGGACCTCCTTGTCCAGCTCCTGCGTTCCTCAGCCTTCTCTCTTTCTGGGACATTTTTTCAGGCTTCTTGTCATCCAGAACTCAATTCAAATGACATCTTCCCAGATCTATATAAGGAAACCTGCCCTGCCCATTAAACTTTAGACATCGTCTTCTTTCTTTGTTTACTATCTGCTTTCCCTTTTCCTGACACACTAGAATGGAAGCTCCCTGCAAGCAAAGTTTCCACTGTATCTCCAGTACCTGCTGAACCAGGTGCTCATACATATTTGCTGAAAGAATTAATTACCAGATGGCAATTGTATATATTTTTAAATATCCTTATTTGGCAGAATCAAAAGCTGCCAATTCTGTGTAAGTCCCCATTTTAAAAAACAGGGCTATTTGTAAGCCCAGGACTATTTTAATAGATGAACTGGCTGCAAGCCCCTTACAACATAGGTGTTATAAGGAAAACAGGAGAAGAAGGGAGAAAGAGGGAAAGTGGATGGGTGGAAGGAGGGGTGAATGGTGGGTGAGTGGGTGGATGTGTGGGTAGGTGAGTGCTCAGATGCATGGATGGGTAGATGAGTGAATCAGTGTGTGGATAGATGGATGAATGGGTGGGTGAGTGGGTAGGTGGATGGGTGAGTGGGTGGATGAATGGGTGGATGGGTGGGTGAGTTGGTAGATGGGTGGTTGAGTGGCTGGGTGGATGAGTGGTGAATGGGTGGATGGATGGTAGTTGGGTGGGTGAGAGTGGTTGGGTGGGTGAGTGGGTGAATGGGTGAGTGAGTGGGTAGATGGATGGGCGGGTGTGTGGGTGGGTGGATGGAGAGGTAGATAGGTAGGTGGATGGGTGAATGAATGGGTGGATGGGTGGATGAATGGGTGGATGGATGGGTGAGTGGTTGGATAGGTGGATGATCAGATGCATGGGTGAGTGGGTAAATGGGTGGATGGTTGGGTGAGTGGGTGGATGGGTGGATGGATGGGTGAGTGGGTGGATGAGTGGGTAGATGGGTGGGTGAGTGGGTGGATGGGTGGATGAATGGATGGATGGAGGGTAGGTGAGTGGGTGGATGGGCAGGTGAGTGGATGGGTGGATGGATGGTAGATGGGTGGATGAGTGGGTGGATGGGTGGATAGATGGGTGGATGGATGAGTGAGTGGGTGGATGAGTGAATGGATAGGTGGATGGTTGGATGGGTGGGTGAGTGGGTGGATGGATGGTTGAGTGGTTGGATGGGTGGATGGATGGGTGGATGGTTGGATGGGTGGGTGTGTGGATGGATGGATGGGTGAGTAGTTAGAAGGGTGGGTGGACGGTTGGATGGGTGGGTGAGTGGGTGGATGGGTGGATGTATAGGTGAGTGGTTGGATGGGTAGAAGGACGGGTGGATGGATGGGTGGATGGTTGGATGGGTGGGTGAGTGGGGGGGTAGATGCATGGTTGGATGGGTGGGTGAGTGGGTGGATGGATGGGTGAGTGTTTAGATGGGTGGGTGGATAGTTGGATAGATAGGTGAGTGGGTGGATGGGTGGATGGGTGGATGGTTGGATGGGTGTGTAAGTGGATGGATGGGTGGATGGATGGGTGAGTGGTTGGATGGGTAGATGGATGGGTGGATGGTTGGATGGGTGGGGGAGTGAGTAGGTGGATGGGTGGATCGTTGGATGGGTGGGTAACTAGGTGGATGTGTGGATGGATGAGTGAGTGGTTAGATGGATGGATGGCTGGATGGATAGGTGAGTGGGTGGATGGGTGGATGGGTGGATGGGTGGATGGATGGTGGATGGGTGGGTGACTGGGTGGATGGATGGTGGATGGATGGGTAAGTGGGTGGATAGGTGAATGAGTGGGTGGATTGGTGGGTTGGTGGGTGAGTGGATGAGCGGGTAGTGGGTGAGTGGGTGAGTGAATGGGTGGCTGGCTGGGTGAGCAAGTAGAGGGTATACTCTGGGAAGGTGTAAATTGAGCCAGGGGAGGTGGCCACAGTTGGCTTCCCTAGGCCGCCTACCTTGCGGGGTCACCAAGGGGTTACTTCGGGTCAGAAAGCCGAGGCTGTGGGTCGCCTCGTCCGGGTTTCCAGCAGGAGCGCCCCGGCTCCCACTCAGCACACAGGCAGCCCTCCCGCCAGGGCCCCAGCCGTGCTCAGGGCGCCCCCTGCCGACGAGCGTGCTCAGGTGCGCTCCCGGACTAGGGCGCATGCGCATAGGTGAGTGCCCGCCCCACCCCCGGGCTTGGCCACCTGCCCAGGAAACTTGTTGGTTGTTTCCCTCGGGTCTCTCCCGGGCGGGAACACGGAACCGGGGCATGGAAGATCCGTCTGGGGCTCGCGAGCCTCGGGCCCGGCCGAGGGAGCGGGACCCGGGCCGGCACCCCTACCCGGACCGAGACCGCGCCCACGAGCGACACCGAGACCGACCCAGGGACCCGCAGAGGGAGCGAAGCGGCGACGGGAACCGGCGAGGGGACCGAGACCGCGACCGAAAGAGGGACCGGGACCGGAACCGGGACCGGGATCGGGAGAGAGGCCACGAGAGGGACCGGGATCGGGAGAGAGACCAGGAGAGGGACAGGGATCGGGACCGGAACCGGGACCAGGAGAGGGAGAGAGACCGGGACCGAGGCCCCCGCCGGGACGGACACAGGGACGCGGGCCCTCGCGCAGGTGAACACGGAGTTTGGGAAAAGTCGCGCCAAAGCTGGACGCGGGATGGAGCCCGGGGGCCAACCTGGGACGCAGCCGCACCTCCTGGGCCCTCGCCCTGGGACGCCCCGGAGTGGCCGCCGCAGAGGAAGGGGGGCCCCGGGCGCCGCGCACCCGAAAGGTGAGAGGGACCGGGGCGCCGCGACCTCCGCGACGGGGACACCTGGGGCCCAGGCCAACCCGTGCGGCCCTGGTGTCCCCGGGTTCTGGTCCTAGGATCCGGTTTTAAGGAACAAATGCCGTTTCTCCCTTCTGCACTCTAAGAGACTATCTGGCATGGAAGGAAAAGTTTAGGGTTTCCCCTCCTCGGGACCTGAACCCAATTAACAAAGCAGAAACCGCACCTGTGAGCAGTGGCCGGGCTGGGGGACCTGGAGAAGAGGAAGAAAGGCCCCCCGGGACCGGAGAGGGAGGGGTGGGAGGCAACCGGGCGGGTGGGGTTAACCCCAGTCTCCTCCCCGGCCGGCCCCGCCTGGTCACAGGACTGCACCTTGGGGTTCAGACCCTTGTCCGGTGTTCCAGAGCTAGCCCAACCCGACTCTAAAGTCCTCTTCCCTGTGGCCAGGTGGCCCAGTTGAGAAGCCCAATGAAGAATTAATAGTTTAATGAGTTACCCTTCTCAGGAATTCATGCCTTCAAAAACACAGGTGGGCTGGGCGAGGTGGCTCACGTCTGTAATCCAAGCACTTTGAGGCCGAGGCAGGCGGATCACCTGAGGCCAGGAGTTCGAGACCAGCCTGGCCAACATGGTGAAACCCCGTCTCTACTAAAAACACAAAAATTAGCAGGGCGTGGAGGCGTGCACCTGTAGTCCCAGCTACTTGCGAGCCTGAGGCACGAGAATCGCTTGAACCCGGGAGGTGGAAGTTGCAGTAAGCCGAGATTGCGCCACTGCATTCCAGCCTGGCAACAGAGCAAGACGCTGTCTCCAAAAGAAAAGAAAAGAAAAGAAAGACAGATGTGGGATGCTACATTTTTAACCAAAGAACTAAGTCTACCTAAAATTCCCCCACTGAAGGGTACAGGTTTGTTTTCCCTTTTGCCAGTGAGGTCTCTTTAGGCAGCGTCATTCGAATCCCATGGCTGCTTGAGACCCCACCTTCCTAATGAAGAAACTTTGCCATCTCTGCCTTGCACAGAATTCCCATAAGCCCCTTGTAAGGAGAAAGATTCAGGGTGTTCTGGAAGACTCTGAGCTAGGGGACGGTGGGGGTGGAAGGGATGACAAGAGGGGACCTGGTCCCCACATCCCTTCCTAGGGACTTGGTGTTTTTTCCATCCATTGACTGCGCAGATAATGTGCCCTACACGGTGAATTGTGAGCAGATGGGATATCGCCCCTGCCGGCTCCAACAGGAGACAGGTCCAGGGTGATAACTGCTTCTGGTTTTTGACACCTGGCCTCTTCTCTGGGGAGAAGTCAGGCTCCCCTCTGCTGGGAACTTGGAGGCTGAGCCCAGTCTCTCTCCCTGCTCTGTCCACACGGCGGGACTACTGCTATCCTGAGTTTATTTTACATTACCTAAAACCAACTAGCATGACAAAGGGTGCGCCCAGATACAGTCAAAGCTTCACCCAGGGAAACGGCTATTGGCTATTGTTTCTGTTACTAAAGCCCATTGTACTGCAACTGCACTGCCTGGGAATTCAGAGCTGCATTTTTGGGTTTCTTTAAAAAGCAGTGTCTGATCCGGGCGTGATGGCTCACACCTGTAATCTCAGCACTTTGGGAGGGCACAGCGGGCGGATCATTTGAAGTCAGGAGTTCAAGACCAGCCTGGCCAACTTGGCAAAACCCCCGTCTCTATTAAACATACAAAATAATTAGCCGGGCGTGGTGGCACATGCCTGTAATCCCAGCTACTTGGGAGGCTGAGGTGGGAGGACTGCTTGAACCTGGGAAGCAGAGATTGCAGTGAGCCGAAATCGTGACACTGCACTCCAGCCTGGGTGACAAAGTGAGACTTCATCTCAAAAAAAAAAAAAAAAAAAGGAAGAAGAAGAAGACTGGGGAGGGAGAGAAAAGGTGTCCCAAGCAGAAAAATAGCTTCCATAGTAACCAGAGGCATGGGAAAGTAGTCATCTTTTAGGGGGAAGTAGGTAGTTCGCTATGGCTGTGTCTGCAAGCACGAGGTTGTGAGTGTAGAGAGCTGAACAGGGGCCTCCTGTGCACACTAAAAGTTTTTAAAATTTCAAACCTAAGAGACATGATGTTCTGGAAAGACTGCGGGAGCCCAGCAAGAGAATGCACACCTCCCACCCCCCGCCCCATGAATCATGGACAAAGTTCAGAATGTGCTGCATAAAGGGAAGAGAGAAGGAACAGAAAATGTCAGGGCTAGCAGAGGAAGAAATGATGTGATGATAGCCGGGCGTGGTGGCTCACGCCTGTAATCCCAGCACTTTGGGAGGCTGAGGCGGGTGGATCACCTGAGGTCAAGAGTTCAAGACCCAGGTGAACAACATGGAAAAACCCTGTCTCTACTAAAAATATAGAATTAGCCGGGCGTGGTGGTGCATGCCTGTAATTCTAGCTGGTCAGGAGGCTGAGGCAGGAGAATTGCTTGAACCCAGGAGGCAGAGGTTGCGGTGAGTCAAGATTGCACCACTGCACTCCAATCTGGGCAACAAGAGCAAAACTCTGTCTCAAAAGGGAAAAAAAAAAAAAAAGAAAGAAATGATGTGATGATATCAAAATCCATTGTCTGCAGCTCCCATGTGCCTGGAGAGTTATTGCTGACTCAGCACTTTCCAAATTAACAAAGGGAGGAAGAGAATGCCTGCCTGGGCATCGGAGTCATGTGAATGCACACTGGTTTTGAAGAGGCCTGCTGCATGCTGAACTGAGAACTTGCACTCACAGGAATGCAACTCACAGCAACCTGGTTAGACAGCTCCCACAGACAGACAAATCATCAAAAGTGGTGCTCAGGGGTACCGATTACAGCATTTGTAATGTGGTTAGTTAGTAGAGTTGGGCCAAGTATTTGGATGTCCCATGGGGCCACTAAACCAGAGAATTATCTGGAGTTTAAAATACTGTGACACATTCTATTTCTGTTCTGCATAGTCTTTTATGTTTGGGCCCAGCACAAGGAGTTACGAGTTCTAATCTGGAACTAGCTATTGAATGAGAGACCCCCTAATGGCCGTGTATGCTTTTTGGTTATAGTGAACCCCCTTCAGGGAGATATCTGCCCTCGACCCCCAAGCCTGGACAAGAGGAGGTGGAATATTACCAGTCAGAGGCGGAAGGACTCCTGGAATGCCATAAATGCAAATACTTGTGCACTGGGAGAGGTGAGCCATTTTGCACGCTGTTTGACCATTTACTGTCGCTGGTGGTTCTGGAAAGGATGATCTGAGCTGGTGAAGCAAAAATTTAAGCAGATTCCCTTGTGTGTTCCTAGCATTTTCATTTCTGTGCCTACGTGAAGTTCTTGTTTTCAAAAAGAAAAAAGGAGGTAGGAAATAGGAAAGCCTCAAAAGTGCTGCTAGATTCCTATGCCTCTCCTTCAATATGCCCTGGGTGTGGAGAGCCAAGCAGCCATGTTTGCAGCTTTAGACTCCAGGTGGAAGTGCAGAGGCTTTAGGTCAAACTGGCTATGAGCTGCCAGCTGTCAGAGGAGGCATCCTCTGGTGAGGCAGCCTCTGTGTTAACAGAGAGGGAAAATCACCTGGCATCAGCAGCCAAATTGCAGCACCCAATCTCTTTGGAGATCTGACACTCAACACTTGATCAATGGCTTTTAAACTTTATTGCCTGAAGCCAGGCACTGTGGCTCTCGCCTGTAATCCTAGCACTTTGGGAGGCCCAGGTGAGAGGATCGCTTGAGCCCAGGAGTTTGAGACCAACTTGGGCAACATAGCAAATATCCCATCTCTAGTTTAAAAAAGAACAAAAAAGGCCGGGTGCAGTGGCTCACACCTGTAATCCCAGCACTTTGGACGGTTGAGGTAGGTGGATCACTTGAGGTCAGGAGTTTGAGACCAGCCTGACCAACATGGTGAAACCCCGTCTCTACTAAAAATACAAAAATTAACTGGGTGTGGTGGTGGACGCCTGTAATCTCAACTACTCGGGAGGCCAAGGCAGGAGAATTGCTTGAATCCAGGAGGAGGAGGTTGCAGTAGCTGAGATCATGCCACTGCACTCCAGCCTGGGCGAGTAAGTGAGATTCCATCTCAAAAAAATTAAAAATTTAAAAATTTTTGAAAATAATATGTATGTACATATGTATACACATAATATATTCACGAGGTTGTTAAATATATATATATTTTTACATTAAGACTGAGTTCATACACACACAGAAACAAAAATGTTGTGAGACCATACTTACCCTATTATATACCAAGTACTGTGATATTTTCTATCCTGTTCATTAAAAAAAAAAAATCATGTTTTAAAAAAACGTACTTATTTAAGACTCACAGTCTGAAAACACTTTCTTCCTATCATGTATCCACCCCAAATGTGACGTCCCCAGGTTCCTGTCCTAGTGGTCTTGGTGAAACCGGACCATCAATGAAACTTGCCAGCAATGAAGAAAATCTGGTTTATCTGGGTGAGAGCTTACAGTTCACATGATTTGGTAAGAAATGTTTCTAGGTTTACTATGACTAAGGGAGAAAACATTCCAGCCTAAAGGAGAGAACTCATGGAGCTCATGCCTGAAGATTTATCTCAGGATGATTCCAAAGATATATATGACTAGAGGATTAGAGGGACTTTGAGGAAAGGGCTCTAGGCGATGCAGGTACAAGGATCATTACTCTAGTTGCAGATACTGGCACAACCTCACAGCTCCTCAGCTTCAGAGAAGTACAGTAAGATATGCAGAGTCACACAGGTGTCAAGTGAAAGAACTGTAATTAAAACTTAGAGCCTGACTCTAAGGCCCCAGATGGTGACTTTTCCTTCCTTTCTTAATATAAATAACAGGAATAAGCCAGTGACTAGTTACCAAGTTTCTCTGTAGAGATATTTTTTTCTTCTGTGGTTGATTTACGAGGAAGAGAGGGCAGGGCTTGAGGCTTCTGAGCAAAACACACCTTGATTCTGGGCTCCTGGCTGTTTGGCTTTGGGCCTGGAGCTTTGGTTTCTAAGCTAAGGTAGCGAAGGGATGGTTCAGAAGTTGTAAGCTAACAAATGAGGGCTTTTAAGAACTCTGGGGCCAGCCGGGGTGGCTCAAGCCTATAATCCCAACACTTTGGGAGGCTGAGGCAGGCAGATCACCTGAGGTCAGGCATTCAAGACCAGCCTGGCCAACATGGTGAAACCCAGTTTCTACTAAAAATAAAAAAATTAGCCGG
>CAUYLG010071297.1:0-64495 GCA_963573385.1 Cacajao melanocephalus | reverse complement strand
CCCACAAGAGTTGATAGCTCCCTTTTTGTTTGTTTTCTCTGGCAAGACAGCTTGTTCATAATCCTTCCCCACCAAAGGACTTACACTTCAAAATCCTTCTCTCCTCTCCTTTCACTGACAGATGATACTCTGATTGGCAAGGACCCACAATACATTTCTGACATCTCTCGCTTTGGCATTTGCAGCCTGATTCTGGCCCGGACTGACTTGAAATACCCAGGTCTCTTAATTCTAAAAATACCCTTCGAAGTTTGAATATAGGTAAGATCTAGAGGGAGACGTTTCGGGTGAGAAAATAGGCTCTACAAATGGCCTGAGGGATATTTCTATAAAACAAATCAGTATTTTAAAAGACAAAAAGATGCTGGAAAATTTCAAATATTAAAGGAGACTACAGAGTCATACTATCTGACTACAATATACAGTCTTATGGTAGACCAGTAGTCCAGAAAAGACAGTGTTATAAAGAACATTACTGGGTAAGTTGACAGAATTGGCATGCACAAAGAAGATTCAGTAACATTTCTTATGTTAAATTTGCTCAAGTTGATAACCTCTGTACATACAGAAGTATCTACTTTGTGAATGAATATACTCTGAAATACCTAGAGAAGTAAAGGACCATGTTGTATGCAACTTATTCTCAAAGCTTAAGAACAAATATTGATAATTATATGTGTATATGGAAAACAAATCTGACAAAATGTTAAAAATTTGAGAACCTGGGTAAAAAGGTATAGGATTCTTCTGTTTTTTCTTATAATTTAGCTGTAACTTTGCAATTATTTCCCCCAAAATATGTTTAAAACTTTTTCCTGCGGAACCCAGTAGATTCAGGAATTGGTGACACAAAATAAGAAAGAAAGAAGAAAAGTGAAAGAGATTCAAGACTGAAAATTGGTTTAGGGGTTGCAGATGCCTGTTGTGGTGATTGTCGTTAGACTTCCAGTCACCACATCAACAGCTTTTTTTCTTAATCAAGCCAATTCTAAGAAGGTATAATCAATCAGCCAGCAACAAAATTCTTCATGGGTAAAGCCATCCTAGTACTGCCTCAGCTCACTGCCTGTAGCTCTAACCACCCTGCAACCCAGCTTTCACATTGGATTCTGGGAGCTTTGGTTCTGTTGCAACTGTTATAACTGTCAATATTGGCTTAGAGAGAAGAACCACTGAGGATCCCTTTCTGGGTGCTGTGGCTCCTTTTACAATTTTTTTTCTCACTGCCTTGGTAAAGGGTCTTTTGGACTCTACTTGGATATAGTTTAGTGGGTGGGTGAGTGGTTCTTAGATGAGAACCACTAGCATTTCAATTTTCCTGGGCCCTGTAGACCTTCTACAACATACCAATGAAGTTCTGGCATTTCACCTTGGTTTAGTCTAAGCCACTAGATTTTAGTCAATTAACCAAGCAGACACTTAGAGCCATTCAAACTGGCACACTGAATCCAGAATCTTGGCTTAAAGTTTCTATATCAATGATTTCATCCTTGTCCAATATTATATTCCTTTCCTCCTGATCAGACCCTTAGGATCCATTTCCATGCATGTTCCTTGAGTTTCTGTCTATGTAAGTTGACAAACTCTTGGCAATATTTTGGTGTAACTTGCATCCTCTCATGGTTCGCACTTTGTAACTCACACTCTGGGGCCTTGTGAGACTTGAATCTGGTTGCAAATGTAGAAACAAGAGGCACTGAGGAGTTTCGGGAAGGTTAGCAATCCTTTGCAAGGCAATTACCTTGGAAGAAGTTCTTACAATCTTTAGGCAAAGGAATGCTAACCTTAGTCTGGGAGGAAGAGTTTCCATCTGCAAAAGGGACTCTGAAGAATTTAAAGATTCATCATGATCTCCAGCTTCACTGGAATTTGTCCAAGTGTCTTAACTGTTACAGAGTCCCACTCTTAGTCAGCGTACCAACTTCAACTTGAATTCAATTTGCTTTGTAATTCAGCCACCAGAAAGACTGGATTTTGAATTTGTTTTTTCAGAAATCTTGGCCGTATGTCTATAGGAGAAAAAGGTATTCATTGAAGCATTCTGCTCCCTTATGCAAACCTTGAGCTGGGAAGTCAAAGCTCAGACTTCATCGTTTTCTTTCCTTAAGTTCCCTAGTTTACTTAGAAGCAGCTAACCAATCCCATTATGCTCCTTATTTCTACTAAAATGTTCTATGGTATCACTACTTGACCCTCAAACCTCTGTCTTCTACACGCTGATGATTCCAGATGCCTGCAGGTAATCATCTTAGTAACGCCTTTGCCACCAAATACCACACACACTTCAGTTACTCTTTCAAAGAAATTATCAAGCGACTACTCCATGCCGGAGACTCTTCTAGTCCTGAAGATATAGGAATAAGATAAAGACAGTTCCTGCTGCCATTCAGCTTGATTCTAGTGAGAAAGACAGATAAATTAAAAAATACCTTGACATTACATTTTCAAGAATTTAAGTACTTTATTGGAAACTAAAACTGTGTAAGAAGACAGATATTGACAAGAAAGAGGCTTTTAGTTATTGTGGCAAAGAAGAATAGACTTGTCTTATTAGGAAAAGAGTATTTAAGAATAAAAATATATCAATACCCCTAACTTTGGAGACAAACCGAAGTACTGAATGTACTTCTATTTTTGATTTTTCCCTTAACATGGTGAGTTGTTTGGGAAATGATTCAATAGTTATTTGTAGTTTCTCAATTCTCAGCAGCAGTTGCCTCCTGATATGTGTCACTATATATTCTGAGTTGACATCTGTTATCTGAATCACCAAAATAGTGCCTTGTTTTAAAATTTATCCACTATTGGCTTATGTTTTATCTTACTCTAGGCCATGTTATCACTACATGTGACATCTCTGTATATGTGTTTGTGAAACTGGGATAAAGTTGGCAAAACTTGAGATAGAGGAAACTATCTATGAAACATGTTTTGCATTAGTAGAACAGGAGGCATAAGCACATTTGGAATAGAAAGAACAGAGAAGGCGATATTGGAGAAATAGGATCTCACAAAGGAAAGTAGAATGCAAGTAGAGAACTTAAATGCAATTTAGGCAACAACCTTTGCAATTTGGACAACTGCAGACCTACTATGGCTTATGGTTTCTACCGACTAGATTTAAGCTCCTTTTGGAATAAAGCCTTCGCCTCATGGAAGAAGTCAGTTAATGTTTGTTGACTGTGATTTTGATGATGACATTCATGATGATATTCTATTTAGGGAATGTTTTTCAAAGTGGGGCATTGACCTGACAAACTGTTACACTGATAGAAAAATCAACACTCTCTCACTGACACCTTAGGTATTGACAGATATCCAAAAGAAAAATAATTGATATGACCAAGCAATAGTGAAGTGTAGGATATTGATCTCCAGAGATTTGTGAAACTAAACGTTGTGCAAATGAATAAAAAAATTCGTAGTCTAGATTATCTCAATGTTAAACCATGTAGTTATGTTTACACATAATGCTGGAAAAGGCATCAGTGCAACATCTACGATGCACTGATGATAATGATAATGAAATTTCAGTGATAATGTGATAATGAAATTTTAGGGGAAATTGTAATTAGTTTTTCATCTCTCTTAAACGGATGTGTTTTTTCTGTCCTCTTCCTTCTCCATTTATGCCTGTTCTGCTTCCTTGACTTGGGGGAATATACATGTGGGTAATTGGAATGAACATTTCTGTGGAAACAAAGCAGGTCTACTATGCTTCCGCAGGTTTAACTCTCATTTGTTTAATGAAGGTTTGGAAAGGTTGGGGGTTTTCCTACATATAGTCAATGCATACTTAAGAACACCTACTATGTGCTGGCTTCATTTTAGTCTCTGGGAACTGGGAGACAGAATGAACCATCTGTATCTACATATATTAAAATTATTGTACCTGAGAGTAGTTCAAGGTCTTCTATCTACCTGTTTTCTTTTGGATGGAAACATTCAGTGCAAACCAGCATCATGAATGAGCTTGATCACTTTTTGGGTTTTTGCTACAAATTTTAAGAATGAGGAGCTGTTTTCAGAACTAAAAGTTTACCAGCCCACTAATAAAATGTAAAATGAAGAAAAAATAAAAGATAGCTCTATCGTTTCAAAGAATTTGGAGCTACTTTGGCTTCGTTGGCAGAGTAAGTCCGTTAATAACCCTGAAGCACTCCCCTTGTTGAAATAACGCAAATTAGCATTTAACCCGGGAGGAAGAACATGTGAAGTTATTTAACATTTACATAAAATTATGGAGTAAACTCCAAACAGGTTGCCTCCAAAATGTATAATTACACTCAGCAGTCCTGTCAGCATACATAGAAACAATTTTATTTCCAATCACCTTCTGCTTTTATTCACTCAGGAATATATCATTAAAATTTCCACAGAACAATGAACCTTAATAGGTGCTAATGCAATTGTGAATCATGGTAATTGTTACCTAAATTAATCTCGGTACTTTCCATTCCTTATTGCCCTGTGCATAAGAAGTGTGAAAAAGATAATGTTGAAAGTGACATTTGTATAAATGGCATAAAAATTTGTCTTATTTAATAAAAATTTAATATGAGAACTTGCTACTTTGCAACGTAGTTGACTTAGAAAAAAATGTTAGCTTTGTTGCAATTTGGGTTCATGCAATCTTTAATTTGTGAAATTTGTGAGGGAAAAAGGCAGTTGACCCTCTTTGGTTATCTTTGGTGTACGTGTATGCCCTGAAGTATCTAGACGGCACATGTATGTTCCTCATGCACAGAGTGGCAGGGCAGTGTATGCATTGGTACCCTTATCTGTATGCATCTCCTCTTTCTGTGTGTTTATGTTCACTCATTTACGTTAACTACCCTCTTGGTGTAATAAAATCTACCACTATGTGTTGAATTGTGTTCCTCTCAAATTCATATGCTGAAATTCTAACTCCTAGTTCTTCAGGATGTGATCATACTTGAAGATAGGGCCTTTAAAAAGGTGATTAAGTTAAAATTAGATTAGGGCTGGGCCCTAATCTAATGTGACTGGTGTCCATCGAAGAAGAAGAAATTAGGACAGAGACACAGAGGGACAACCATGCGAAGACACAGGGAGAAGATGGCCATCTACAAGCCAAGGAGAGAGGCTCCTAAAGAAACCAGCAGGGCGAACGCCATCATGTCAGATTTGTGGCCTCCAGAACTGTGGGAAAATACATTTCTGTTGTTTAAGCCTCACAGTCTGTAGTACTTTGTTATGCAGTCCTAACAAACTCATATACTTACCTGGATTGGAAATAAATAAATAACAGGGTTTTGTCTTGTTTCTATCACTCCTGAATTATATTTGACCTTGGACATATCACTTAGGCTTCCCATTGCAATGGGGTTCAGTTCTTGTATCTATGTTTATTTAAACCACTCAGTTTCATAGTCTTTTCTAACTGCAACCTGACTTTACTCTGAGAAAACACTCACTCTTCACATTCACTTCTCACAGTTCAGACAGAAGTGATCTTCGGCTGCAGCTCCAGTGGGCATGTTACTCACATCTGGCCAATCAGTATGTTCCATGCTCACAATGACTGACTCAAGAATGCACATGTGACAGAGCCCTGAACAATAAGATTCCATTTCGGGACTTAAATCTGGAACTATTATGCAGTTAGTATCTCTGCCTCACACTGCAGTGACAAGTCACAGCACATGGTTTAGAAATGTTTGCAAGGGATCATTTCATAATTTAGTGTACATAAAATGCATATTGTTATAAATATTTGGGATTGTGTGTGTGTATGTAACAATTTGACTTCAAATTAAAGAATTTACAGTAAATGTTTAAGGGTCAGCAGATTGAGACACAGAGAGAAGGTACATGCATCATTTTTTGACTCAACGCCTCTTAGTTCAGTTGGGAAGTCCTGCTGCACAGATCTACATCTGGTTCTGAGGTTTAGCTGTTGTCTACATCTGTCCTGGGTGGTCATAAAGAGCTGGTGGAGGCCGGGTGCAGTGGATCATATCTGTAATCCTGGCACTTTGGGAGGCCGAGGTGGGGGAGCCGCTTGAACTCAGGAGTTGGAGACCAGCCTGGTCAACATGGCAAAACCCTGTCTCTACCAAAAATACAAAAATGCACTGGGCCTGGTGGCCCATGCCTGTAGTTCCAGCTACTCGGGAGGCTTAGGTGGGAGGATCACCTGAGCCTGGGAGGTTGAGGCTGCAATGAACCATAATTGTGCCACTGCATTCTAGCCTGGGTGACAGAGTGAGACCCTGCCTCAAACAAACAAACAAACAAATAAATAAAAGAAAAAAAAGAAAAAGAAAAAGATCCAGTGAAGATTGCTGACTGTGTGTTCTGTAGCTACATGCCTTGCCCTGAGGCCACTGTTACTTTCCCCCTTAGTGATCACTTAGCCGCTCACCTCTGGCTATATGTTGCCCTAATCTCTTCTTACCGTCCCAAGTCCCCTGTCTTTGTCTTCTTCTGTTCCTAATTTTCTGCTTGTTCCCCAGTCTCAGCACCAGACTTTGCTTTGTGTTTCATCCCTGACTCCTCCATTGCTGGCTTATATCTGTCTCCTATACTATTTCTTCGCCATCTGGAACAAGTTCTAGAAGCCTAATTAACTTGTAAAGCGCGTTCGGTTTGGATGGCAAAACCCATCTTTCTTCCTTGTGACTTGAACCTCCTGACCTTTTCTCATAAAACACTCATGTCCTATTTGCTACCCTGTGCTCGGTTGTCATTAGTTTGTGTTGACAGTTTTATTGTTTCCTGGTGACCCCTGTCCATCCACAATTACTATGGTATGTAGCAACCTATTTATTTCAAAGTTAAATGTGTGGTATAAAATAAAACCAAAAATTCCACATTCTCGGGGGCAAAAATCCCACTTTTTAAAATATAATCCACATTCATTCATGTATGTATAAATCCCATTCTAATTTATTTCACTAAATTAGTGGGCAGTCTCTTAACCGTGTCCAGAGCACAGTTAGTCACTCTTGGCTTTTTAGAACTCCTGGGCTCTTAAAATTGTGCATATGAATAAACAAACATTGAATGAAAATTTTTTCATGGAAGCCAAAATCAACCAAAAATAGATACAGTTCAGCAATTACTGAATACACGGCTTTAAAATATTGGCCTATTCATGAAGATGATTCATTTTTTCAAAACATCCTGGATTTTGACATAAAATAAGCTTATATTTATGAGACCTGTGTGACCTCATCATAAGGTTGGAATTAAAACAACAGAGAAAAAATAGTTTGGTAGATAGCAGTGTGAAGTGAGGGTGAGGAGACCAAGGTCTTTGTGTCAGTTGCTGACACTGATTATGGAACATGCTTGGGTAAGACGTGTACCGCATGGATGCCTCATGCTGGTAAAAGGAAGATAGGGGCTAAAAAGAGTGGCTTCCACCCAGAAACCACTAAAGCTGATTTAAATCAGCATCACATGTCTACACACCTATATTTAAGAAAATTCTTTATCTCTAGTTGCATTCCTATGATCAGTTTACATAGTAACAAATTGTTAAAATTTGATTTTAAAATTTGAAAGGCCAGCACAAAGACGCAGAAAGAAGAAAAAGTCCTATGTCTTCCTTAGGGGGCCAAGAAGTTTGGTACTTTTTCAGATACATGTATTTATTCTATGTGTATATGTATTATTTAGACTGAGGATGCAATTTTTATTGATTTCCATGTTCCTTTTATAACTCCATGGGATTCATATCTTTTGGGAGAATGGACTCTGGAAATAACCACATCTATTTGTAAAAGCATGCCCTTGGCAGTTTATCTTTGGATTAATTGGTAAGTTTTATGAATCAAATTGCCCCAGACTTTCTCTTGAGTTTCTTCAGAGAAGCGATGGGAGGCAAAACTAACGTTTTACCGGTGCTTTGGGATCCTTGGTAAGAAGCTATGTGAGAAGCACAAAGTATCGCTCTCATTTGGCAATCGTGATTCGAAGGCATATTGAAGCAGACGCTTGAGTGCTCCAAATGACAAGATAATCCAGATAAACTTTACGCATCTTGCAGCACTTGAAGTTTCTAAAGCCAAATAAAGTGGAAGGATAAAAGACAAACCAAGTTCCTAAGTTAGTTCATATCCTATATGTACTTAGTGTCTCTTCTTCACGTGAATCCCGGATGCCAGCAACAAATATTACAGCCAAGCACCTAGAGTTGGCTTATCTCCACGTGGACAATTCTATCACATATATGGGCTATGGATTCCAAAAATGAGACTATCTTCTTATGTAACTTGCTTTATTTTAATTAACATACTACTGAGTAATTAAATATGCTTTTCTACAATATCAGCTGTAATAGCAAAATAGTTCTCCATTATATAGATGAAATGAAAATATACTTAATCCCCTATATGTATATTTTAGGAATCTCCACTGTTGGTGCCTTACAATGTAGAAAAAGCTTCAATTTGACCTTTGAAGTTTCTCAAAGCTTTTAGTAAAAATAAAACCGATGGGAGACCCAAGAGAGTAGGGCTCGGAGGTATAACACAGTGGGTAGCAAGGCTTGTACCGTACAAAATTTGGGAGAGAACTGGATATTTGAGTAGTAATTTATGTAAAATCATTGTATAAACAGGCAAATGCAGTATATATGACATAATAAGGCTTAGAAATGACTATCTTTCAACATAATCTTTCCATGATCGTTTCCTGCTGAAGACATTGACCTATATTTAATTATCAGCCAAAGTTTATACAGTTTAATGTGGGGTCCGTCTTTCTTAGAAGAGTCTTAATATGGAGTTACGTATAGCACAGTTTAAAAAGTGGATAACAGCTTTATAAGTGAATTAATATTTTTAGATGTATTAAGTGTGGTGACCTGTATTGTGGGAGAGTAGCTACCTGGAACTACATGTCCCAGAATATTCTTTCTTATTTGGTATCCGGCTAAAGTTGGCCACTAGAAAAATTCACGTGTTTTGGAAGGCCAAAGCCAAGCCACAGCCATCTTGTTATTTTTGGAAGGTTGGCATAAGGTCCCAGGCACAGAGGCAGCTCATACACACTGTAATTCTTCTGCAAGCTCACCTCGTTGTTGTGGGGCAGCATCCACACCCATCCACCTCCACCTCCCACCAGACCTGTTCCTTCAGGTTTTGTGAACTCTGGGTCCCAGGTGCATGTTGCTCCACAATGAAGGGTGCAGCTCTTCCTGCAGATCATCCGTGGCGACACGGTTGGAAGTGGTGCAAAGCAGACGCAAGTTCCAGTGTGGTCTCCCAGGTTCCAGTTTGTCTTTGCTCTTCTTTTCATCCAGCTTCCTTCCCTACTGCAATCTGGCTGACCTTTGGAAATGGTACAGACTGCTTCTTCAGCTCCCACAATTACCTACAGTGTAACCACTACAATAAATTCCTTATCTGAGACCACTCATACCAGTTCTACTTCTTTGATCAAATTCTGTTACAATAAGCAAAAAAAGAAGTATTGACACACATACACACAAGCACACACATTGAACCTGAAAGGTAGATGCACATAGCAGTTAGGCCTCCTCAGGCACTGAGGGATAGGATTAGGGTAGAGATTGAAAGACTCTTTAGTATAGGGAGCTTGCATGTGAGAGATGTCTGAGAGTGAAAGATGTGAGAGCGATGATGGGAGTAGCCTAAGGCCTGATGGGGAATGACTCTATGGGCCTGGAACATGGGACACAATTACAGACACAAGGGATCTGGAGAGTTTAATATAGATAGAGCCTTACATATGTGCAATAAGTGAACCAAAGTTTATTGACCTGGGGTCCATGGAAAACATAGAAAATGCATATAAGAAAATGTAGAAAGGAGTATGGGACTGTGATAGCAGCATTCTGAAAAGGAGTAGTGGACTTCTGGTAGTTTTGCCTGCCTAGCAAACATCCCCCACCTCCTAACGAGAATACCAGGGCTGTTAATGCATACGGTAATTCTCTGTGAATTTACAAAGGATGATCCCTCTAGGAAGATACTCTAGATTGGGGCCCCTGGCCTGGAGACTAATGCAGAGCCTAGCTCCATTCTCCCACCTGAACATTCTGCTGGTAACTTTGTGCCATGAACATGCTTGACTGTGTGCCATACCTCCCCACATAGTTCATGTGTTTCAGGTGGAAGGGCTCCAGCCAACCCCAGGCATGGGAATGGACATTTGACAGACTCCTGGCTGTATTCCCACAGCTGATAATCCCCATGGATAAAGAGAACCTCATTTTCCCCAGAGAAACAGAATCTTGGTGGTGACTTTAAGGAATCTGTGTTTACTCCTGAACCTATCTCGATGGTCAGCCATATGATCTCCTATTTAGGCATTTGTTATGGGCTGAACTGTGTCCCCTAAATTGATATGCTGACGTCCTAATCTCTAGTATCTCAGAATGTGACTGTATTTGGAGACAGGACAATTAAAGAGATAATTAAGGTAAAATGAGATCTTATGACTGGGCCCTCACGCAGTATGACTGCTTTCTATAGGCGATTAGGACACAGACTTGCACAGGAGGAAGGCCAAGTAGAGGGGAAGGAGAGGGCCATCCACAAGCCAAGAAAAGGGGTTCCAATGAAATGAACCCTGCTGACACCTTGTTCTCAGACTTCCAGTCTCCAGAATTATGAGAAAATAAATTTCTGTTTCTTAAGTTACCCAGTCTATGGTACTTTGTTACATCAGCCCTACCAAACTAATACGGCATTGTTGGCTCTTATTAAATGACTCTGTTTTTATAAAAAGATATCAAACCAATCTCTATTGTCTGCTTAGATTCATGTCTGTTTATTTAAAAGGTGACATAAACTAGCCCCACAATGAGCACCCTTTTAACTCGGGGCCCACCCACTATTTAGCAAAAATCAAGCTGAAACAAAGTTTGCTTAAAGTCTATTTGTTCCCATTCCACCAGCTATTTGATAGCTTACCTCTCTACCAAGCTCAATCAGTAAGCTGAATCCCTTGGTTGTTGAGTATTATTTTAGCATTAGCTTATCTATAACAAATTGCTTTTTGTGGAGGTGTCATCAGCATTGAGCAAAAAACGTTCTAGAAGAACCTCAAGGAGCCCATTTTACTAAGAACTTTGCACGGGAATTTTGCCAGGAGGGCCCTAGGGAGAAAGTTCTAACTCAGGTACCAAGAATATCTGCTCTTCTCATAATCAATTAATCCAGAGATTAACATTGTTTTTATTTTTGCAAGGATGGCTAGAAAGTTGGGTAATGGTTCTTAAACTTAATGTGCACAAGAATCACCTGAGGAGCTAATTCTCAAACTCTTCCGGAGAGTGGGGAAAATGTAATATAATACCCAATTTGGTCTGATCAAAATATTGAGGTTGTTTCTTTAGGTCATGTACCACTCGTATTAGGTAGAATTGCTTAGGTTCTGTCTCTCCTTACTTTGCTTTCCATGATGGTACCTGGGTATACAAGGTGTCTCCATGTTAGTGGGTTGGAGGAGTCTCTCTGTACTTTTCTGGCTCTCGAGTGTTCTTTACCATGCCTCCCACCCAGCCCTTGGACCAGTCCACTCAATTCCACCCTCTCCCGTGGTGTTGTCTTGCCCAGCACAGCAGGCTCCATGTGAGGGTGGCCGACTCTCAATTCAGATACTCACACCCCATGGGCCTTGAGGGAGAAGGAGAAGTCCTAATCCAGATCGCCCTCTGTTTAGCCACATGGATTGGCCTTTCTTAGTTGGGCTGTGTGGCTTTATGTTGGTGTGAGGTCCTCCTCATAGCCATCTCCTCTTCCAATCCCAAATGAAGAATAAGGGGCAAGAGCCATGTTTCTTTGAGATTTCTTTGCTTATCAGCACAAGTCACCCTCAGGGCAAAAGTCTGAGGGGAAAATCAGGAGACCGAAGACTGAACACTTGAATCTAATTTCTTTCTTCCCTTTCTGCTCTCTGTAATTCCCCAAGTCAGAAATGGAAAGCTTTTCTTTTTCTTTACCTGCATTTTGTTTTCCTACAGTTAAGCAAGAGCTTTCCTGCCATTGCCTTCTAGGGGGGAAATAAAATTTTCTTAGCTCCAAGAAGAACTCAATGACCATGGGTCCTTCAGGATTGGCTGTTGATGTCCTAAAAGAATAAATAAAAGCATTTGGGAAATCCTTTCTCTCTACAAAATACATGGCTCTTAAGCTTACTGACTTTGTGTTATATCCTATTTCATATGTCAGATGCTGAATATTACATCAGTCTTTATTTTTATTTTTCTTTCCTCAACGCATCTCCCCAAGCATATGGATGCTCTAGGACACGTACTTGGAAATGCAAAACAAATAAACTACATTAATAATTTAAAATACTGTCTCCAATATATGCTTCTATATTATAAATGATAGTAAAAGATAGATATCAGAAAAGAGAAAAAATGGTTTTGAAGGAAAGGGGGAAGAATAAATAATAAACTCCAAGAACTTTTTGCTTTTTTTTCAATCCTGGTGAGAGAGGGCAGTCCTAAAGGCACAGATACTGAGAAAGAACAGTTGGTGTCTGGGCCACATTTTAGGGCCTGCCCCTAATTTGGAGCATCTTTTGGAAGACATAAATTATTTTGAAAATTAGATGTAGGGCTAGTTGTCTTTGATCTGGTAAAGGATTAAAGGGTTACTCCTTTACCAGATTACTTGATGGCAAGTAATCCAAATTTTCTTTGCTTCAATTTCTTTTTCTTTACTTTTATTAAGTTGATCAAACCATTCTCTTATCTGTCCTGCTGACCTCAAAGGAATGTGATGGAGGAAAAAAATTGAAGAAGAATAGAGCTCCCTTTAGAATAAGATTGAGATATTAAGTTTATTACATCTTTATTGTTACACATTGAGAATGGGCAGCTTACTTATTCTGTATCTTTAATAATGGAATTGTTGCAAACTGGTGGGCAGTTAAAGATTTTCAAAAGCAGTGTGTCTTCCATTTCATCTCACATTGCCTTACTTCTTGTTTTGATAGAGATCGAGATGAAAAGAGGACTTAGAAATGTGCAGTCATTAGACATGGCAGTGGAATAGCCCTGATGTGTGTCAGGTGACAGATGATTCCACAGCAAGAGACAGGGAAGAACTTCATGGTTAAAGAGTGGCAGGAAAGATTGTGAAGCAGGAAGCTATTATGAGTTTTATTATATAGGCTTGTTTAGCAAGTATATGTAGATACAAAATCCTTGAAGATTTTGAAAACTTCATAATTGGTTTAATTAGGAGCCTCCTTATTTCCCTGTTTTTCCAAAGAATCTCTGTTTAGACAAAAGGTGGTTACCAGCTTTATATGTCATCTTTATCACGATTGTAAGATGTACTTTTTGTTCCTTTTACAACCCACACACACTGATGTAGCTCACTGCTTAGCTTTCCATTTTCCTTCTATAAATCTTATTCCTTTTTTCCAGTGTTTCTGTAGCAGTAGGGACATGCCATCACTTTTTTTTTCAGTTGAAAAATACTGTAATAAAGGTAGGCCTTGAATACATTCTGGTGGCATGATTTGTAAATGAGAAATGTTTTTAAAGATGCCTTTCTTGATGAATCCATTAGTGGTGTCTTGGTTTAAAAAAAAATGATGCCAGGGTGGAGTCTCCTTTTCTCCTAAGCACCTCTGATCCCAGTGTACAAATAATGTTTATATTCCAGTTCACAGAGAAAAAAGGAACGTGAAAATATTTCATTGAAAGCTGACAGCTTTAACGAACTTTAAAGGTTAACCCTGGTGCTAGTTAGCATATCTATTCATGTCTCCATCAGTCTATTGAATTACTCAGCTGAACATGCACACAAAAGCAAAACTGAAAAAAAAAATACCCAGAAAGCCAACATTAATAATTCATAAATACTGGAGGCTTGTGACTGACAATTTTCCCCCTACTGTGTTGAAGTCTGTTAAGAACTGAATCCTGATAGCTCCCAAGTTACTTTAGAAACTCAGTGAGCAACCCTGTCCAGGAATGTTAATGTTTCTGTAAGTGGTTAGCTACCGAAACACATTGTGGATTTTCATCCCCTCAAGCACTTGTTCATGTTCCTTTGGATTCGTATAAGGTACGGCTTTTCATGAGACGTTTAACTGACAGTTTTTATATTTGAATTTCACAAGCATCTGCAGACCATAAAGAACTCCAAATTCAGCCATAATCCTTTGTTACAAAGTAAATCGGTATTTTTGAACAGATTCCAGATACCAATTATAGCATTAATGAGGATATACAATCACGTTGTCTGCTTGGGCGGGATTAGAAGTGATGCTGCTCCTGACAGGGCTGGCCTGCCTTAGAATTCATAGTCTTTCTTCCTCCATGTACATGAAATTATATTTATTAAATCTTTCCATCAAAAAGAGAAGCTATCAACATTTTTATGTATCAACTATTTTCCTGGGGAAATAAGGGACAAATACTATCACGGTTGCCTGACAGTGAATTGATTTCAAGCTCTTATATAGGAAGAATAAAAAACTCAGGCTTTATGTTATTAGAAAGATTTAACAAAGTGCTCCCATAGAGGACAGAGGAGATGGGAACTCCGTAGGCTCTCCAGTTGGTACTGATCGCTTTTCTCAACTGAAAGGGGTTCCCAGGCAGTGGGCCGATATTTCTACCATTTGTCACCGATGAAGCTTCCTTTTACATTTTCCATTACAGGGTTTTTAATTGTTACGCCACCTTTGGAAAAAAGCAATGGAGGTGTGTGGATGCAGAGTTTTCTCAGACTTGGGAAATGATTATTTTGACAGGAGGTTATTGGTTAGCTTTCAAAAGCCTGCTTCTAAAGGTGAAATAGTGACATTCCAATTTTAAAAATCCTTGCTTGGCTTCCCAAATTGCAGTGCTAGAAGTTTGTTTATATTAGGGATTATTAGAGAAATAACTTAATCTCTGACCATGTTAGCATCAAGTCTGTTTCATTTCCTTTCAGTTGGTGTTAGAACAATCAGAAACTATTCATTAACTAAAGACCTTCATCATTAAAGCCTTTGCCTCAAGAACTATCACTAAGGGATTTAAGGTTCAAGATTTGGAAGTCGTAAAGTAGACACTCAAAAATAAATGATAGATTCTATATTATTGCTTAATACAGAAGGCATTGACTTCTGTATTAATAAATAAAGTCTGAAACATCTATTGAGTAACTTTCCCATATGAAGAGTTTCATCTGGTATGGTGAATGTATCAGTCATTTATGATGGATGTAAGTTTGAAATCCTGCACCGCTGATTAATAACTGTGTAAGTTAGAGCCTTTGTTTACTGGTCAGCAAATTGAGGATAATAATATTCACCTAAGAGGGTTGCACTGTGGATTAAATAAGATAATGTAGGTGGAATATCTAGCAAAATTAACAGTAAATGCTGTTTTTCTTTCCTTCATATGAGAATTAGAACAATCTTTTCAAGAATCAAAACAATCTTTGTGTGTGTGTGTGTGTGTGTGTGCGTGTGTGAATGTGGTCCTTTACTATAATCCTGGGAGGTAGAAAAGGCAGATGTTAATGAAGAAATCGAGGCACAATCAAGTTACGTGGTTTGCTCGTTTAATTCAGAATTGGAATTTCAGTCTATTGATTTTTCTTTTTTTATACTGCTTCTATAAGTATATACTGCCTTTTTGTACCATTCTATATCAAAGTCCAAATTAAATAATAATTATATAACTCCTAATTGTTTCAATCAGAATTTGTCGTTATATTAAGGGTCATAGGTTAATTCTCCATTGCCCAAAACACATTCATTAAAAAAATCTATTTGCCTATTTTTTTCCTTTGAGGATTTGAGGCAGCTTTTAACATAGCAAACCAAAATGAAAGTGACAAAGAAGATATAAAATATCAGGATCAAATAAAAAGGAGATCATAATTACACACATCATAAGGCTTAAACCTTGTTGCCGGAGCTGGCTTTCAAATTTGGCTTTAAGCCATTATATAATTCCTTGAGGGCAGTGAGTGATGTAATAAAAACTGACCTCAATCACATTTTTATAACTGATAAAATACTAAATTTCATATGGCTTGACAATATGATGACATTTGATAAAAGTTAAAGGTAAACATTACACTCTTAGGGATAACCCTAATGTGTACAAAAATGTAACTTTCTGGCAGTTCAGCTCACTTCATCTCAGTGCCTAGAGATGCTTGTGGATTGCATGAATATTTTTTTAAATGTTTTTCTATGTTATAGTCATTTTGCAAAAGTCCCATTAATTTTTTCTCCAAAATTTGTGAAATATATGTGAAAAATTACAAAACAACGTATTTTACAATCTTTCTCTTTACTCTTTTCCCTATTAATGCAATAGCCTATATTTACAGCTCATGTGTATTAGTCCATTCCACAGTAGAGAATGCTAAAATATGCAGATACAACACTTCAAAAAATCCTTTTAAATATTCAAAAGTTGTGTGTCTGAGCTAGGGTTAAAACATAAGAAATAACTGGAGTTCAGAATCAGTCAGAAAAAAAATAGAGGTAAGAATGAGCTGGAGATTATTTTTTGCCTTGAAGGCATGTGCTGAACCTTGCAAACTAGACTCATTTTAAAGGTCCCTATATAAGGGATAGGAGACAGAGCCTGTAATCCAAAGAAAGTGGGATGGCAGATCACTCCTCTCACACCCTCATCCCCCCAACACACATACATTTGGTACTTTCAAAAAAAAAAACCCCTACCAAACTTTGTCTACTTGTCTCTTTGTGCTTTGGCAAGAAAAACAAAGAAGAAAAATAAAGTCTTCTCAGATTATTTGAAAAAAAAGGCACAATCACCAATATGGCCAGAGAAATACATCAGATTAGATAAATTTCAGGTTGTTAATGCTGCCAGGCCCATGCCAGAAATCAAACAAATAAACATAATTTCTATCTGAAATGATGGCATGTTAAACACTAGGTTAAGGAATTCTAATAGATGAACTTTCAAGGAATGTAAGTTCATAATCAGAATTCACTAATTACATGAAGAAGCAAGTGACTCTAAGTAAGTTGCAGTAGAAACAACATGAGATACAATTAGACCAGCAAATACCATATAGGTGCTAGAATTATTTGAGAGTGAACATTCAAATGGGTTTATTCTTTAAAGGAATAACAATGGAAGGAAAGCACAATCAAGGAACTAGAAATCAAAAAAGCTGAGTAGGTAAATAAGAAACAGAAACAGGTAAGATTTCTAGAAATAATAAATGTACTCATGATTGGAAACACAATGGATAGTTAAAACATTAAATTAGATGCAGCTGACATGAAAATTAGTGAACTGAAAAGAAATCTAAACAATATTACCAATATTACTAAGAATGTAAACCAGAAAGACTGAAAGATGGGAATCATGAAATAGAGTGTTAGACATTGAGGATAGGTAAGACATTCTGACACATATCTAATCTGAGTGACAGAATAAGAGAATAGACTGAAGGGTGACAAGTTAGTAATCTGAGAGATAATGGCTGAAATTTTTTTTTCATATTCAGTAAGTGTTTAATGAAGAGTAGACAGATGGAAAGAGACAAGTGAGGAAGTCTAATGTTACAAATATAAACTTTGTCAGCACTTTCAAAACAATAGCAAATACACTTAAATACATACAAAGTTTATTAAAAATAGACTGCAACTGAAATAAGTAGAAATGAAAACTACAGCAGTGTGGATGTTTTCTCCATAGTAATGCAGTTATGAAAAGCACTTTTACACATATTCACATTTGACCTAATTGCCCAAAGATGGCCAAATCCACTTGTTTATGGGTTTTACAACCACACATACAAATATACCTGTATGTAGATATTTACATGTATTTGCATGTTGTCACGTATATTTCTCTATATATTAACAGAAAAGTAATTCATCTGCATCTCTTTAAAGAAAGTATGGATTTAGTCACAACACTTTTTTGATACACTGTATCAAAAAAATACAAAATATATTTACAAGCTACATCACTTTAATATATTACACAGAAATGATCAAATTAAAGTATGAAGAAAGTATACTGTCAAACACCAATCAAAGAAAACGGGTCAGCTATATATACTGCTACTAATATTAGCAAATCGTGTAACAGGCAAAACATACTTTAAAGAATAAGTATCATTAGAGAAAAAGGAGCCTTTTATGGTGATCAAGAAGTCAATCCACCAAGATGCTATAATCATTCTAATTTTTGTGCATCAAATAACATCTAAAAATCTATAAAACAAAACTGAAAAAACTAAAATAAAATATAAAGTCAATTATATATTGAAAGACTTTAACTGTTACAATACAGACACAAAAATTTTATAAGAATAGGGGATATTTGAACAACATGATTTTCTGATTTGCACACAATAATTTATTAAGAATAGAGAAGATACAAACAACATGATTTTCTAATTTAACCTAATTAGCAAATGTGTGACATTGCAATAAATAACTTTATAATGCACATTATTTTCTGGTGCATGGGAAACATTTGCAAACACATACAGTGTCCTAGATCATAAAGCAAATCTCAGGTATCAAGGGATGGAAATTATAAGCATTTATTATTTGGTTACAAAAAATTTAAGATAGAAATTGGTTATAAAAGGTAACTTGAAAGTCCTCAAATATTTGGAAACATAGCAATTTTCTTTTGAAGTAACTTAAAAGTCAAAAAAGATATCACAATGGAAATTAGAAAATATTTTAAACTCATCGTTAATAAAAGTATCATGCTTAGGAGGGAAATTATAATGTTCATTGTGTGTATGAGACAAGAGGTGTTAAAATATAAAGAGAAAACTAAAACCAAAGATAATAAAAGGGATGAAATAAAAAGATGGGAAATTAATAAAATAAAAAACGTATTTAAAATAGAATATATCAACAAATCCAAATTTGACTCTTAAAAAAGACCAGGCCGGGTAAGGTGGCTCATACCTGTAATTCTAGTAATTTGGAAGGCTGAGGCAGAAGGATCTTATGAGGTCAGAAGTTCAAGACCAGTTCGGGCAACATAGTGAGACATTGTCTCTACAAAAATAAATAAATAAATAAATATTAGCCAGGTGTGATGGCACATGTTTGTAGTCCTAGCTACTTGGGAGGCTGAGGCAGAATGATTGTTTGAACCCAGGAGTTCGAGGCTACGGTGAGCTATGATTCTGCCCCTGCACTCCAGACTGGGTAACAGACAGATACCCTGTCACAAACAAACAAACAACCCCCCCAAAAACCCAACAACAAATCAACACTTTATAATTTTGTGGAAAGATTGATAAATAAGAAACTCAAATTACCAACATTAAGAGTAAATGAGAGATATTATTATGGATCATACAGTCATTGAAAGTCACAATAGGGTATTGTGAACAAGTTTATACCTATATATGAATATTCAGGTTAAATAAATAAATTTATAGAAAATTTCAACTTACCAAAGTTAAATCAAGGAAAGATAGAATATTTGAAAAGTTCCATATCTATTAAGGAAATTGAAACCACAGTTAAACAATTTTCACAATTGTCTCTAATCCTAGATGACTTCACTTCCAAATTATTCCAAATATTTAAGGAAGATATAACATCAATTTTAGATAAACTCTTCTAAAAATCAAAAGAAAGGAAAAGAAACATTCCCTACTATTTTCACGTGGCCAAGATAATACTGACACCAAACTGGACAAAGACAACAAGATACATAAAAACTATAAGTCAACATCTTGAATATAGTTATAAAAATCATAAACAAAAATATTTCAATAGTAAACCCAATGATATATAGAAAGGCTAATACATCAGAATCAAGTTGGATTTTCTAATAATACAAGATTAAAATCATGGAAATTAACAAAATAAAAAAGAAAATCATATATTTATCTAAATAGGAGCAGGAAAAATATTTGATAAAATTAAAATGGTTTATAATAGAAACATTTAATAGCACCCAGCAAACAAATAATAAAAAAGAAATTCTCTTTCTGATGAAGGGTGTTCTACAACATAGTACAGCTAACATCATCCTTAATGGCGAGATACTGAAGCTTTTTCTCTCATATCAGGAACAAGATAGGGTTCTAGCTCCTGCAAGTAGGCAAGGAAAAGAAAGAAAGTGTATAAGAATTGAAATTGATGAAATGAAATTTTCATCGTTCACTGCTGATATGTTGTAAACATAGAAAATCCAAAAAAAATTACAAAAACTTAAAAAATGAGTTTAGCAAACACTGGATAAAATGTAAATATATAAATAATGACAGATTTTCTATATATTAGCAAAATAATTAAATTAAAAATTACAAAAAATTTACCGTAGCTTCAAATAACATGAAATCTCTAGAATTAATGTAGTGGAAGATATGTAAATCTTCACTGAAAACTAAGCAACTCTATAGAAAAAGTTAAAGAAGACCAAAATAGTGCAGGAATAAACCATATTTACTGACTGGAAAGCTCAATATTAAAAAGATATTAGTTCTCCAGTGTGGACTTACAGGTCCTATGGAATTCCAGGTTTGTTTGTTTATTTTCTCTTTCTCTTAAAAAGTAGCATGCTGATTCTTAAATGTGTATTTAAGAATATACATTTTTTGGCCGGGCGTGGTGTAATCCCAGCACTTTGGGAGGTCTAGGTCAAGAGATCAAGAGATGGAGACCATCCTGGCCAACATGGTGAAACCTCGTCTCTACTGAAAAATACAAAAATTAGCTGAGCATGGTGGCGCGCGCCTGTAGTCCCAGCTACTCGGGAGGCTGAGGCCGGAGAATCGCTTGAACCCGGGAGGCGGAGATTGCAGTGAGCCGTGATTGCGCCGCTGCACTCCAGCCTGGCACCTGGCAACAGAACAAGACTCTGCCTCAAAAAAAAAAAAAAAAAAAAAAGAATATACATTTTTTGATGCAAAGAGGCAAGAATAACTAAGACAATCTTGAAGAAGAGGAACCAAGTTGGAGGAAAACATTCTCTTTTTCTTTTTTTTAATTTAAAAAATATATATATATATATGGAACGCTTCATGAATTTGCGTGTCATCCTTGCGCAGGGGCCGTGCTAATCTTCTCTGTATCATTCCAGTTTTAGTATATGTGCTGCCGAAGCGAGCACGAAAACATTCTCAAATATGAAGAAAGCTGCTGTAAGTAATGTAATGTGATACAGATATAAAGACGAATACCAATAAAACAGGAGAGAGTCCAAAAATTGACACATATATAAGGTCACTTAATTTATGACAAAGATGGTGCTGCAGTACTGTGGGGAAGAGTACTGTGAGGAAAACGATGGTCTTTTCAATAAATAGCACTGAGTTAATCATACACACACATTTAGAAAAGAATCTTACTCCACCCTACGTTGCACGCACGCACGCACACTCCTGCGCATGCGCGTGTATACACACACACTCACACACACACACACACACAATTCTGGGTCCAATCATAGGTCTAAACATAAAAAGTAGTACAACAAAAATTTTAGGAAATAATATGGGGATTGTAGAGGCTGGGATTTCTCTGTCATATCTAGAACTATCTGAAGAAATGCAATTCCCTCCAGAGACTGCCCAAGGGAGGGAGGGAAGGAGGTGGGTAAGGAAAGTTGGCGTGGGAGTGGAGAGATCCCTGGCTTCTCTGTGATTCCACCTTTAATCCCCTGTCAGTGACTACCTTGCTGGACCTAGGTAAAAATGTATGTCCAAGGAGCTTGGAAATAGAGCAGAGTGGGGGAAAGAAGAGAAATGAATCTAAAAGCAAATAAAAAGCTAAAACAAAACAAAACAAAACAAACAAACAAACAAAGGCTTTCAGACAGTCATTATTCCAAAAGACAAGCATGATTCCAGAAATGGATAAAGCCCAGGTCAGAAGATACAGTTGAGCCAATTACAGTTGACAAATACTAAGAAATATTAAGAAATACTAATAATAATATCTTACAGTATCACTTATCTTCATTATTTTTAGATAAATCTGTTCCATATTAGATTAATCCAAAAAGCTCATAGAGAGAATATGGTCATGATTGAAAATAAGTTTATTTTGTTTCACTCTCCTATTATTTATTACTTACCTTTCTTCAGTGTTTAAAAATTAAATTTGATTTTTTTAAAGAAAAGGCTCTAGTCAGAAATTATAAAGCCACTTAATATTTGTCACCCATCTATCTAAATGAATATATATTCTAAAGTATAACAATAAGTAGAATAACTAGTGTTGTCAACGAATTGAATATAATCCTTGACTCTTATTTAGTCTTTAAATTGTTACTAGTAGCTGAGGGGAAGGAAAAAAAACCCAACAAACGCCAAATTGGTTCCACGGATGGCTTTCCTTTTTAGCCAGTGTTACATTTTTCACAGGATGGGGGAAAAAGCTTTAGTGCTTGCATGCTGTTCTTGGGTAATACTTTTTAGTAATGCAAGAGCTTAGTTGGCTGGGTAACTTTATTACTCTGGAGGGCATGCTATTAGCAGAGCAGGAAGAAATCAAAAGAAAAAAATAATTTACATTAAGGCCACAGACATGCCATACAATACAACTACTTCAGGTTTTATGTCCAAAAAGCTATTATACTTTTTTTTTCCATTCTTTTAGCACCGTTGTATTCTGGTAAGGGGTTTTATGAGAGGCAAGAAATGGATGCTAGCCCAGAAAGGCCCAAGAGATTGTTTTGTGAATGAACGAAGCCTGATGCTGGTAATAAGTCCATATGGATTTTTCTTTTTAGGCTCTTTCTAATGAGTTGTGATTATCTATGGATAATCAATTCACTTCTTTTACTTTAATTTTCACATGAAAATGATCATTCTAGTTTTTCAATACAGAAATGCTATATGCATAAAGGAGACAATGTATACAAAGTGCTTTTGTATACCCAGGAGAAAAGTACAGTGTCCTTCAGAATCACTACCCAGGATCTCATTAATTATTATTCACTTATACAGTAGAAATTATCATGAGGAAAGAACTTCTTGGATTTGATATTAGTTAGGACAGGTTAAGTTATGTTGGAGTAACAAATTACTTCCCACATCTCAGTGACTTAACAGAAAAAGGATTTAATTTATATTTATTCAGTATATCTTACAGTGGGATGCTTTGCTGTAAATGCTGAGATCCAGCCCGAATAAGCCCTACTATCACGTATTGATGCCAGATCACAAACATGATTTCCAGGTTCTGTCTGAGAAAGAGGAAACACAGAGCATTTAGACCTACTCTGAAGTTCCTTGACCAGAAGTGGCACCTATCACTTTCACTCACTGTCCATTAGTTAGAAACAGTCATGTGACTCCATCTACCTGCAAGAGACCTGGAAAGTATAGGCCCATGTGCCTAGGAAGGAACAGAGAGCCACAGACAGGTGAACACTGTACTCTTAGCCACAGTCCACTGTATTTCAGTGATTGAAATGTGCAAAGGAGCTCATCAAAAACGAGCTATTTACAGATGAAGGTGACCTTTATTACTCATCTCGTGTATGTCATCGCAGTAGTGTTTTAGTTTATTTCATTCTTGTTTTGCTTCTAATTGGTAGATGGCCAACCAGAAACAATCCTGGGCTTTAAAATGAGGCACTGGCAGAGACACAATGTCTAACCTCAAGTATCAGACTCTGCACTGACCACAGACAGAGATGCTCTCTGAGTTGATACCAAGCTGTGAGCCTCTGCTTCCATCAGGAAATCCTTAAATAGTTCATTTTTCCTTCTAGGAGCCTGCTGCTGTGTTCTGGCTAGAGGGAACAGGACTAGGGCCAAGTAAGATCTTGAAATTTAAGATAGAGACATCTGGTCTGAGTTTTCTGAGAAGCTTATTGAATCCTACATTAATCTAGGCACTCATAATACAGAAATTTTATTTTATAGGCAAGTGAAAGAGATAATTTATGTTAAAGAGCCTAGCACACTTCTTGGCATGACTATAGTAGGTGCTCAATAAATGCATCTGTACTTCCTTTGCAAAGGACGTCAGAATTACACTGGTTTGTACCCCGTAAGTAAATACTGTTTAGTGGAATTCTCATGCAACAATATCCTTTCCACCCCTGCAGTTCCATCTGACCAGTTGTACAATTATGAAGCTATTAGAACTTCTGTTCAAAAACGTACTTTATTTGAAGCCATGCACTTGTGAAAGGGAAATATCTTGGGCCCCCAAAATCACTAAGCTAAATCACCAGCATGAAAGAAAATTCATGTTGGAAATTGCTTAGGGCAAACCTGTCTTCAATTCTATTCAAAGTCACCCCTCTGCTCACTGAGATAAATGCACATCTGATTGCCTCCTTTGGAAAGGCTAATTAGAAACAAAAAAAATGCAACCATTTGTCCCTCACCTATCTGTGACCTAGAAGCCCCTTCCCTGCTTCAAGACTTCCTGCCTTTGCTTGGAGTTGTCCCGCCTTTCTAGACTGAACCAATGTACTTCTTACATATATTGATTGATTTGACTCCCTAAGATGTATAAAACCAAGCTATGCCTTGACCACCTTGGGCACACATCGTCAGCACTTCCTGAGGCTGTGTCATGGCGCATCCTCAACCTTGGCAAAATAAACTTTCTAAATTAACTGACACCTGTGTCAGATTTTCTGGGTTCACACACTGGGCAAAACAGAAGTGAACAAAAAAGCCCAAGTTCCCATTTGTGTTCCTATGGTGTGGGGGTGGGGCAGCAATGGAGACAGGAAGCAAACAAATAAATGAAGAAAGAAAATGTCACTGAGATGTGCTAAGGAGATAAAAGAGGGTACTGAGGTTGAGAATAGGGACATACTTCAGCTATGTGGTGTAGCAACGTGGGTTCCAGGCAGAAAAACAGGCAATTCAAGTATTCCAGGAATATGGGGTGGTGTGAATGTGAGAGTAGCTGGAGAGTGAAGGCCTGAAAAGCTGCAGCTCTAGCATCACAGAAGCAGCCTCCACCTTCACCTGGAAAAGCTGGAACTCAAAGCAAAGTTCAAGAAGTAGCACAACACTAGCTCTTCAAGTAGGCTTGTAAAGTGTGTCCATGAGAGTGGCCTTGTCTTACACTCACGACTTTGCAATAATAGTGACTTCTGCCTTCCACATCTTGCTTGAACTCCTAGGAAAACAGAAAAGGGGGCTCTGAGAAACAGTTCTCATCCTTAGATGGGCATGGTGGCTTGGTGCTGAGCTGATAGCTGACAATTTAACGCCAATGATCAGAATGACATTTAAGCTGAGCTCTGAATAACAAGAAGGGGTCAGCTTTCCAGAGATCACAGGGAAGAACATTCCAGGCACAGAGAGTAACCAGCACAAAGGTACTGAAGCTGGAAAGAGCTTCTTGAGTTCTTCAGAAACATCAAGAAGGCCAGTGTGCCTGGAGCTGAGTGCATGGGAGGAAGACTGATAAGAGATGCTGTTGTAAAGGTAACCAGGGGCTGAATCAGATGGGGTCCTATAAGACATAGCAGGTCCATTAGAAGTCTATATGCCCGACTGGCTTGTGTCTGAGCCCCGTGGATAAGGTGTTTGTGGGCAGAAAACTCACTGAGCTGTTTGGAAAGAGGGTCTTGGTGAGATTTAGGGACCCAGACTTTTCTGCTTCAGGCATTAGAGAGTGCTATGGAGCAGAGAGGAGTGCTCACCATACCCTCCCTAGAATACAACAGAGTTTTGCAGCATGGAGAGGTTAGGGGACATAGTGCTGCCCTGGAGCCTGGAGAAAGAGACATTTGGGAGCATCCAGAGACATTCACTCTGGGAAGGATGTCCACTCTTGCACAGTGGTGAAAAGCCACAGTATAAGAATAGAGGTGCACCAGTAGGTTTGAGTTGTCAACTGACAGATGAATTCAGAAACAGATGTAAGACCCTCATCCTGCAGCCAGAAATAACAGGATGAACAATAGAACAGACTTGGAGAGGTGAGATGAAGGTGCAGTGAAATATGAGTCAGTAAATATTAAGGTGACCCTCTTTCCCTTGAAGCCTGGGTGAAAACCACGTGGAACCTCAGATTGCATTGACTAGGCCCTTGCTTGAATGCATTGAGATAGTCAAGGCAGATTTATTTTCTTTGGGGAATCAATACAGTGATTTCATTCCCATTGTACATACATGCTTTACTGAAATGACTTGGTTGCTTGGAATTTTTCTTAGGCATACTTTCAAACCCAAAAGCTATACTTTTAGGCATTTCAGGTCTCTCAACAAAAGTACTGGCCAAGGTTCATCAAATTCAGGTTGGTCTATGCCCTATGGTGACATTTGTGGGATGACAAGATGACTCTAATACCCCTTGAATATGTCTCCTTCGCACTGTCTGAATGCCAGGATGGAGAGTTTGTTGGCCTGTTAGTGTGACTAAATCAAGTGCCCACAGTGATGGCTGCTCTGGAGTGCTCCTTAAGTTAATTTCTTTAATCTTTTAATCTCACTTCCGCAGTTCCCTGCTGGTGCTTCATGAGATCACCTCCCAAATCAATTGCTTGCACGTAAATCCTAGTCTCGTTGTTGTCGCTTTCTGGGAAAGCCCAACTAAAGACAGTAAACACAGCTGAAGGTAGTGAGATGTGTCAGATGCCTGGAAGGTGCAATTCTCACCTAATTGCTAAAATAATCCTATGAGGTAAGGATTTTGTTATTATCCCCATTTTACATGTTAGGAAAACAAGGCACAGAATAGTAAATGAACTTGCTTAAAGTCGCCCAGTTAGTAAACGACAGAGCCTGGAATGCATGAGACCCTTACCTCACTTCATTCTCATCCCTCTTTTACCAGTTTCTGATAAATTTTGTTCCTTTTGGCACCCCACAAGGAAAATATTTAATCTCCCTGTCATCCTACTTTCTAAAAATTGCTTCTCCCATGCACTTCCTTCCTCATTATAATATATAATAATATGGTGCTGTTTTTATAAAATTCCTCTAATCTGAGAACTTCTGTAGAAGCACATCTTACAGTTGATGGTAATAACAGGCCACAGGCCTCACCAACATCTTAATGTTCCTCACATTTACCGAAGAATGGCTTGATTGATGTATTTCCCCCTAAGCCCTTTAGACTTGACTGCCTCTGTGTGAGAAGCTAAGGCTTTGAGCCCAAGGCTTGCTCTTTGGAGAGCAGTGATTGTGCAGAGGAGAATATGTGTGATGCATTTAGACTGCAATGCCTGTGGGTCCTTACCATGGCTCCTATTTTTGCTCTTTGGGGGAAATCTCAAAATAGTCCACTTTCCTTCACCACCCAATTTGATTTCTTCTCTCACAATCCCCAAGGCAATAGCAATATGTCTGTGTGTGGTGGCAAAGAAATATCAGTCTTGAAAAGCTGGAGGGCTAGAGAGTTGAATCTATGTGTGTATGACTGTAGATGAGTCTCTCTTTCTCTTTCTTACTCTCCCTCCCTTTCCTTTTGACTGTGTAACAAAAACTTTGTCTCAGTGTTTGTCTTGAGGTTTGTTTGTTGCAATGGAAATGCTCTTAAAGAGACTTCAAATATAAGTGCATGAACTACATATGTTCAGGTCCATGGAGGTGAACTTTGTGGGTCTTCTCTCTCCTTTCTGTACAAATAGTGTTCACTCTTGCTCCCCTGTTTGCTTCTGCTTTGCCCTCTTCTCTACCTGTTGCCTTTCCTGCTCACTCCTCTGTTTCCATGACAGTGACTTCAGTGTCCATATTTTTATGATCTTTCAGCTCATCTTCTTACAACTAAATGAATTGACTTCTGATTCTGCCTCCCAATTCCTGGGAGAGAGAATATGAATTGCCCAGGTGGAGCCACGAGGCCACCCTGGGTACAACCAATTGGTGAGGTTGGCACTGCTTACTCAATAGGAGTCACCAGTCTCAGAAGAGTCTCTCAGTGGCAGCAAAATTGACCTTCATGTTGGCTAAAGTGTTTTTATTTTATCTATGCACATAACTTTTATGTATATTGAATGCCAGCCAATTCCCCAAATCATGCTATAAACATTATTTCATGTAATCTTCACAATTACACTGAGATGTAGGTGTAATTATTCCCATTTACAGATGGAGATTCTGAAGGTCTGTGGCATTCCTGAAGGAGAGAAGGCCAAATAGTGTTGAATTTTATGTCTCTCTGCCTCCAATCCTAGTGCCCTTTCTCTATGGGCAAAGCTGAGTGGAAAGGCTCGTTAGGAAACCATTGTCAATGCAAGCAGCATACTTGGCAGATGTCACTGCTTTCTTAGGAAGAAAAAAGTGAAGTGCATGCAGCACATTTTTATATTTTAGCTAGATCAGGTCAGCACCCTCTTGCTGAAGGTAAAGCCTGCCTACTGATACATAACGATATTTCAAGATGATGAGCAAGAAAGCTCTGTCCATTCCAGGGCATAGTTCCCTGGGGACAAGGCTCAAAGAGCAATGAAAAGAGGGTAAGTGAATCATGAAGGCTTTGGAGCGAGGATGAGCACTAGAGCCAGGCATTAACAGTGAAGGGCAGAGTGGGCTGGAGAGGACTCAGGAAACATTAGAAAAATGATTATCTGCCAGCCTGAAATGAGACTCTAAGGAGCGAGAGCAGTCCTCCCATAAAAGGGTGTGTGGAAGTTCTCCCAATGTGCAGGAACCTGCCTGTGGAGTTAGTTCATTCACTCATTGATAGATATCGGCTCTCTTAGGGATTATTAATAGTATAACCTATGGTGTGGGATAAAATCTTTTTAAAATGAAAAGCAAAACATATTTTCAAATAGAATAAAGTGTGTTTTGTAGTCATGATATTAATCCTCCTTTACTGTTAGTGGGGTAGAGAGTAATTCCATGACACAGATTAAAACAGAAGACAGTGAGGAGCTGGGACGCTTTGAGCTGCAAGCCTCAGAAAACCAAGCTCAGTGAGGAAAAGTCTTGGCTCATGTAACTGTCAGTCAAAGAAACGAGGGGCTTCTGGGTGCCGTTCTGATACAGGAGCCCAACCATGTTCTCAAGTACCCAGCTTTTCCCTTTCAGCTGTGATGTCCAAATGATCAGCTTCATCCTGAGAGTAATTTTCTGCACAGCCTTAAGATGATTGTCAGAAACAATGAGGCTACAACATTGCTAATTCTTATCTCGGGATAGGCATATGTTTTCAGAAAACTCTTCTGGAAACGGGAGGAGAAACTTTGTCACTTTTCTATCTCCTTGACTTGCAGTGTGCCACAAGCCCATTCCCATACAGTTACCATAGAGGAGTATGGGAATACTCTGATTGGGATAGATTGTTGGTTCTCAGCACTCACTGCTTCTTAGAATCACAGGGGGGCCTTTAAAAATTTTATGAATTATTATGGGTACAAAATATTTGTATATATGTGTGGGGTACATGTGATGTTTGCTTATAGGCATATAATGTGTAATGATCAAATTAGTGTAATTGGGGTATATATCACCTTAAAAATATATTATTTCTTTGTGTTAGAAACATTCCAAGTCTACTCTTTCAGTTATTTAAAAATATATAGTAAGTTATTTTTAATTAATCAATCACTCTATTGTGCTGCTGAATACTATATCTTCTTTTTATTTTTTTCTTTCTTTTGAGACAGAGTCTCTCGCTGTCTCCCAGGTTGGAGTTCAGTGACATGATCTCTGCTCACTGCAACCTCTGCCTCCTGGGTTCAATCTATTCTCCTGCCTCAGCCTCTCAAGTAGGGATTATAGGCATGCACCACCACGACTGGCTAATTTTTTGAATTTTTAGTAGAGACGGGGTTTCGCCACGTTGCCCAGTCTGGTCTTGAACTCCCGAGCTCAGGTGATCCACCTGCCTTTACCTCCCAAAGTGCTGGGATTATAGGTGTGAGCCACCATGCCCAGCCTAGATCTTATTCATTCTATCTAATTGTATTTTTGTGCCCTTTAACCATGGCTACTCTATCCCTCCAATCTCTGCCATGCCCATATGATTACCACCGAGGAGTATGGGAATACTATGATTGGGATAGATTGTTAGTTCTCAGCACTCATGGCTCTGGTAACCGTCATCGTACTTTCCAGCCTCTGGTAACCCTCACTGTACTCTCAGTCTCCATGAGTTTAATTTTTTTTTTCTAGCTCCCACATGTAAGTGAGAACCTGCAACTGATTTGCTTTTCTGTGCCTGGCTTATTTCACTTTACATAATGTTCTCCAGGTCCACCCATGTTGTTGCAAATGACAAGATTTCATTCTTTTTTATGGTTGAATAATATTCCATCATGTATATGTACTACATATATGTCTGTCATCCATTCATTAGTTGATGAACATTTAGGTTGATTTTGTATCTCAGCTATTGTGAATAGTGCTGCAATAAACACGGGAGTGCAGATATTTCTTTGATATACCGATTTCCTTTCTTTTGGATATATACTCTTTAGTGGAACTGTTGGATTATATGATAGTTCTATGTTTAGTTTTTTGAAGAATCTCTTGGTCTTCATAGTGGCTGTACTAATTTACATTCCCACAAACTGTGTGAGGGTTCCACTTTCTCCACATGCTTACCAGCATTTGTTATTGCCTGACTTTAGGATAAAAGCCATTTTAACTGGGGTGGGATGGTATCTCTTGAAGTACTAATACTTGGGCCTTTCCTTGGCCAGAAAAGTCAGACTCTCTGGACATGGAGCCTGAATATCAGGATGTTCCAAATTCTCCTCAGGTCATTCTAAAATTTGAGATGCACTAGCTTATACTTATCAGGATTCATCCATTGATGCAGAGATTGGGTCAGCTTACCCTGGGTAAAAAGTCCAGGATGTAGAATGGTCATGGAATAAAAAATTAAGATTTTATTATAAATATGGAAGTGAAGAATAGATGCTTGGTAGGTATTAAATATTATTCAGTCAAAAAGAGATTTGCTAGTTACCATCTTTAAGATTTACAGAAACATATTCATTTAACACAACAACCTGATGAGCAGGGCATACCATTCACCCGTGTGTAATAGTTATTGCCCCAGCACTTGTTTGCTGCAAGTATCCATGCAATTTGACAAATATTTCTGTTGTACTAGATAGTAAATATTTCTAATATGACTCATGCCAACAAGTCAAATGACTTCATAGTTTATTAACCAAATTGAGGCACTTTTGAGAGTCAAAAGAAGTGTGACATTTTAAAGGTTATTATTCCAGGACATCAAGAATAAACTGAGACTATTCTGGGCAAATCAATACATATCATCACTTTACCTAGGAGATATGATGTGTAGTAAAGAGTTTGGTTTTGTTAAAGAGAGGTATGGCCTTTGCTATCAGCCCTAAAAGATAATCTGTGTCACACCTGATTGAAATGCTTTGCTTAGGCCAGGGCTGAACACACCTGATCTTAAGATGAGAATGGCCACATCTGATAACCTTCGGGTGGGGGCTGGCCTGCAATGTGATTTAGGGGGTACTTTGGAATACAGGCTGTCTGTTGCCCTAGATACTGAGTTTAGCCATATGGGGAATCAGTCAATCAATCATGCCTATATAATGAAGCTCCAGTAGAAACTCTGAACATTGATGCACAGGCAAGCTTCCTTGACTGTCAGTACTGCATGTCATACATTGATGCCAGAATCAAGCTTCCTTGATTGTCAGTACTGCATGCATATTGCCATACATTAATACCAGAAGGCTAAGTTGTCCTGAGGACAATGGAAGCTTCACATTTGGAACCCTTCAAGACTCTGCCCTATGTATCTCTTCCCTGGGCTGATGTTGATCTATAATAAACATAAACTGAAGAACAATCATTTTCAGTGAGTTGTGTGCATTCTCATAGTGAATTATGAAGCTGAGAGTGATTTTGGTAACCTTCTAGACTTGCAGTTGATGTTAGAATAAGAGGAACTCTTGAAGGCTGTGCCCTCCAACCTCACAGTTTAACTAAATTTGGGTATATCAGAGCACTTAAGGAGTTAAGTGAAGACTTAAGAAGTTAAGGAGACTAACTCGCCCAATGTCTCAAAATTCATGAAGAATAGAGCGAATTTTCACTCATCAGAAATTATTACTTCTGAGGTATTTCAATGTTACCTTTTTTGCTGTTTTCCTCCTTCACTTCCTTATGTTACTTCTTTTTGTTAAAAATAACTGATGTGTTTTCTGTTTTCCTGATTGTAACTAAATTGGTAGAATGGTATTGATATTCTAATACTTTCTTCTCATTAAAAAATCTCAAGTTTATGGGATACTTTCTACTATAAATACAAGAAAAAGATATTTGTCTGTAATCTTAGAATTTGAAAATAGCAAAAACTATAAAAAAATAGTTCTTCGAACTAATAGCTCAATGTTGACAGTGAATGGCCTTTCCTTGGGCTTTCGGAGGCTGGAGCAGGCTTAAAGTGAATCAGTTGTTCCAAGTCCTGGTTTTTCAAGGCATGTCTCTATTCCTGGGCATTTTGTAACACTCAGGCAGATGCTGATGAGACTTGAGACTCATACAGTGTGACAAGAAAGTAGTACAGTTGCACAAATTCTCCCTTTCCTTTTTCGTTCTGGTATCTAAGACTAACAATTTGATTCAGTAGAGTGGCATCCTTATCTTTTCTGTTTTGGGTCATATGAGTTTTCCCTCTAGTTTTACTAGAGAGGAAAGTATGTGACCTCTATCTGCTAACGCTAGCACATTTAGAACATTTAATCATAAGTTGCTTGTTTCCCTTTTACAGCTCCACATTCACAACAATATGGATTGACTATCTTTTCTGTTTCAGTCATATGAGTGGATGGTTAATAGTAGGTGTCAACTTGTGGATTGAAGGATGCCTAGAGAGCTGGTGAAGTACTGTTTCTGGGAGTGTCTGTGAGGCTGTTGCCAGAAGAAACTGACATTGGAGTCAGTGGACTGGGAAAGGAAGACCTACCCTCAATGTGGGTGGGCACCATCCAATTGGCTGCCAGCAGGGCTACAAAGCAAGTGGAAGAAGGTGGGCTAAGTTGGCTTGCTGAGCCTTCTGGCTTGCATCTTTATGTCATGCTAGATGCTTCCATCTGTTCCTCCTGTCCTCAGATTTCAGATTCTTTGGCGTGGGAACTCTTGGACTTACACCAGTGGTTTGCTAGGGGCTCTTCAGTCTTAGCCACAGACTGAAGGCTGCACTGTCAGCTTCACTGCCTTTGAGGCTTTTGGACTGGGACTGAGCCACTACTGGCTTCTTTTTCCCCAGCTTGCAGGCAACCTATTTTGGGACTTCACCTTGTGATCCTGTGAGCCAACTTTCCCAAATAAACTCTTTTTCATTTATATATATATGCTATTTATATATATTTATATATTATATTTAACGATTTATAATATAATATATAAATATATATATAAATATATAAATATTTATATCTATTTATATATATATATATAAATGCTATTAGTTCTGCCCCTCTGGAGAACCCTGACTAATACACCTGGGTAAGGGAAGCCGGTTACAGAACTATTCACTGATGAAATTATTTTCCAATCATTTAGACAATTACTGATGATTTAGTGCTTTTTAGCTTTAGTTCCTCTGACATATAGATTGTGCCAAGGTGAGTCCATACATAGCATTAGGTTCATTAATATTCAATCTATAGATACAGTTGTGAATGTGAAGCTGTAAAGAAGAAACACTCAACTTCTGATTAAATGTCCTAAATGTGCTAGACTTAGCAGATGGGGGTCACATACTATTTCTAATTTATAAAACTTTAACCATGAAAGATTAATGTAGACAAATGGTAGGTACCTCATCCTGCCAAAATCCATGTTTTAAATATAGTGTACTGGTAGAGAATTTGAAGTATGGTAATACCAACAGATCAGGAAATAACCACCATCGAGAAGTTTTTATTACTAAACCTATCTTCCCAAAAGGAAGGGGCTTGCCACATCCTGGAGGTAGGGTAGGGGTATTAGTCAGGGTTCTTTAGGGAAACAGAATCAGTAAGGATGTGTGTGTGTGTGTGTGTGTGTGTGTGTGTGTGTGTGTGTGTGTTTGAGAGAGAGAGAGAGAGAGAGAGAAATAAGGAATGGCTCACACAATTATGGCGGCTAAGAAATCTGCAAACCTCTAGATGGCAAACTGGAGACCCAGGAAGGAAAACTGATGCATAGTTCCAGTACGAGTCCAAAGGCCTGAGAACCAGGAAAACCGATGGTGAAAGTTTCAGTCTGCAAGTAACATGATCAAGACCCAAGAGGAGCAGATGTCTCAGTTTGAGTCCAAAGGCAGAAGACTCACCTTACAGCTCAAGCAGTCAGGCAGGAGGAAGTTCCCCTTACTCACAGGAAGGTTAACATTTCTGTTCTATTCAGGTCTTCAGTTCACTGTATGAAGACCACCCATGTTATGGCAGGACAATTGGCCTTCCTCAGTTTACTAATTCAAATGTTAATCTCATCCAGGAACATTCTCACAGACACACCCAGAATAATGCTTGCCCAAATATCTGGGCATCTTATGTCTCAGTCAAGTGGACACATAAAAGTAGCCATCACTGGGGGCCACCTGGGGAAGTACTGGGCTTGGTCACAAGGCATAGGGAGATGGGGGAAACTGGGCGAGAGTATTCGCTGTGGTTTCTACAGGCGGGAACAGGTAATACAGGGTAAACATATTTAGGATTGGGTAGTTTGAATAATTTCAATAGGCTCTGGGCATAGGGGTTGTCCCTATTTATCTAGTACGTGGCCCTAAAATGATTAGGGCAGGTGTAGAGTGGCTCAAAGTGTGATAGCTGAATAATACTGTGGGAAGTATAGATTAAATTTGTTGGTTTTTACTGGAAAAGTGTACCCAGGAAGAAGATTCCTCCTGGGCCTGGGGGAGGTAGCGAGGAAGACAGGAGGCTAAGACAAGTGACTCAGGCATATTATTAGGTTGTTCACAACAAGGAATGTAGAACAGATATTAAAGATGGAGTTTACAGAAGCTAGAAACAAGTTAACACACACCCTGGAACACACCCCATCTTATTCCTATTGTAGGAGTTAGTATCTAGTTCACATGCCTTCTCTTTTTTTAATCCAAGCTGAACCACAGGCATCCTCACTCTCAACTTACAGACTTTGGGTCCAAGAGCAAGTAAAATAGGATAGCAGAAAATGCCTGGGCCTTGGAAACAAGAAAACTTGTAATTGAATACTGATCCTGTAATTGAATACTGACCCTGTCACTTATTAACAGTTTGTTTGAAAAGTAATTTAATCTCCTTAAGACTTGATTTTTCTATTTATGAAAGGTAAAAAATATAATCTATCTGTCAGGCTTATGTAAGTATTTGGGATAATGAATATGTGATATTGCGATACAATAAGAAATATATATTTAGTCTCTGCCCCCTTTCCTCTGTTTTAGACAGAGTTCCTAAAACCCTTGTAGATAAGAATGCTAGGAAAATCTTTTGTTCTGTAGAGAAGTAATACTTTTTGTCACCCATCACAAGGTTCATGACTGAGACCTCTATAATAAAAAACAGATTAAAAAGAGAAAAGGATACAAACAGGTTCAATACACGTTCCACATGACACAGGAGCCTTCAGAAATCAACACCCAAAGAAATGGGAAAACTACATTTTTATGGATGGCCATGCAGAAATATGACTGGCGGACTAAAAGTTCTGATCTAATGCTGATAAACTGGCGCAGGTAAACTTAGCAAGGCCTTTTTATTCAGTTTCTTCTTGGTATCCCTGTGTGACATTATTTTTCCCCCTCTGGGTATAGGGCAAGCCATCTCTCTGTCACCTGAGGGCCTTCAGGGGACAGGGAGGAAGAAGATTAGCGAGTTTTATGGTCTGTTTCCAGGAAGAAAGGGTGAGGACAGTTTGAGTTTCTATCGCTTACTTGCGGTCTTCTCAAATGCCAAAGTACCACATTTTGGAATTTTCTGCACCTCATCTGTTCTAATATTTGATTTTTGTCCCCTGACACAGAGCTCCTGAGATCTTTGTAATTTCCTGAGCGATAGGAGCAGTTTTTCGTTCTCATGAGGTGATTCTTGGTAGACTCCTGGATAGTCTCAGGATGGGGGCTGGTTGGCAGGAAAACCAACCATGAGATTACAGGGTTGAACTTTCCACCTCACCTCCAGACCTGCGGGGAGGAGAGAGGGCCTGAAGCCTGAATTGATCACCAGCAGCCAGTGATGTGATGTAATCAGTTACTCCTATGTAATGAAGTCTTCTTAAGAATTCAAAGTGACAGGGTTTGGAGAGCTTCTGGCTTGCAGAACACATGGAGGTACCAGTGGAATGGTGTAGCCCAAGAGGGCATGGAAGCTCCATGTTTCCTGCTGATATCTTCCCTATACATCTCTTCCATCTGGTTGTTTATCTGTATCCTTTATAGCATCCTTTATAATAAACCAGTAAAGATATAGCATTTCCCTGAGTTCTGTGAGCTACTCCAGCAAATTGATCAAACCCAAGGAAAAGGTTGTAGAAGTTCCAGATTTATAGCTGGTTGGTCAGATGTACCAGAGGCCTGGACTTGCAATTGGCACCTGGAAATGGAGTCAGACTTGTGGGACTGAGCCCTCCGCCTGTGTGTTTCACGACTATATCCAGGTAGATAGTTTCATAATTAAATTGAATTATAGGACATCCAGTTGGTGTCCACTGGGGAATTGGTAGTTGGTGGGGAAACATCCCCACACACATTTTGGTACCCAGAGGTGACGTATTGTATTGAGAATGGTGGGTAGAGTATGACAGTAGGGAAAAAAGTTGTTTCTTTCCCATTTCAAACAGAATGTAATATGCCTAGCTTATTTTAATTAAGATGTTTTTGTTATTTTTAATTTATTTTTACATCTTTTTTTTAATTATATTTTAAGATCTGTGGTACATGTACAGAATATGCAGGTTTGTTACATAGGTATACATGTGCCATGATGGTTTGCTGCATCTGACACCCCTTCATCTACATTAGGTATTTCTCCTAATGCTATCCCTCCCCTTGCTCCCCACCCTGCGACAGGCCCCAGTGTGTTCCCCTCCTTGTTTCCATGTGTTCTCATTGTTCAACACCCACGTATGAGTGAGAACATACAGTGTTTGATTTCTGTTCTTGTGTCAGTTTGCTGAGAATGATGGTTTCCAGCTTCACCCATGTCCATGCAAAGGAATGAACTCATCCTTTTTTATGGCTGCATAGTATTCCATGGTGTTTTATTATTATTATTACTATTATTATTATTATTAGGATGCAGCAATTTGAGAAACCCGAACTGAACTCAGTGTTCATGAGAACTTGGTATTCAGAAAAATTCAAATTAGCTGGGACTATTAACTAGATTTAATCCTTTAAAATTGTTAATCAAATAGGCTTAATTTAATTTATCCATTGGCAGCTGGAATATATCTTTGAGTTAAATGAACAATCACAATTTTATATTACCTGACCTGCTGCATGTTTATGTCCTTCTGTTTCTTTTAGACTTGTTGAAAAAAGAAACACAAACTTATCTTGGGTTGCAGTCTCTTTCTCTCCCTCCCTCCCTCCCATCCTTTCTTTTTGTTTTTATTTTTTGATATGGAGTTTTGCTCTTGTTGCCCAGGCTGGAGTGATGTTATCTCAGCTCACTGCAACCTCTGCCTCCCAGGTTCAAGGAATTCTCCTGCTTCAGCCTTCCAAGTAGTGGGGATTACAGGCATGCACCACCATGCCCACCTAAATTTTTTTTTTTGTATTTTTAGTAGAGACGGGGTTTCTCCATGTTGGTCAGACAGGTGCAGTCTCTTTCTAGTAACCTTTGCTTTACTGTCTTCTATATTAAGTATTACAGAGAAACCAAATGTCTGCCTGAGTTTGGATGTGTTTGTTTGTGTGTGGTGGTTGTTTCTATGTATCTGTGTGTTCACAAAGGGATATTTTATGCTTGAGGAATATTTTTAGTGGAAAAATTGAAAAAAATATTGGCTTATGTCTAGGTTTTGTTTTTTCATTAAATTTTTGGACAAAATATTTCAATCTTGAAAATAGTTATTTTCCAGGGAAAGAAGTTTTCTTCCATTATTCTTTCAATCATTGCTTCAGTGCTATCTTTCTACTTTATTCCTCTTAGACTCTCTTTGCAACTTTATTGAATTCCCTACATTTACCTTCCATGTCTCTTAGCTTTCACTGTTTTAATCTTTTTATCTCTTTTCCCTGAGTTTGGGGAGAATATCTGGTCACAAATTTGAATTTTTAAGACAAGTCACAGGTTAGTAAGCCTCCATTAATTTTGTTAAGCTTGTTATTTATGCTTTTTACCTCCATGTCTGATACAGTTTTATAGAAATAGGTCCTTTTGATTCTTATTGTAAGCATATAATACAGATGTTCTAAAGCACTTTCCTGTTTTCCTTGCAGTAAATTTATTATTTTATAGGAAGACATTTGCTCTGAATTCTCATGGTGATCCCTTGCTTTTGAACTCCATATCTTTTTCATATGCCTTGTACATTTTTTTTTGTCTTAGTTGTTCACTCTTGCAAAGGAATAGCTGGGCTTCTCAGGGATTGGGAATTGAAAGGGGATCTATGAGGCATGAGTATGAGGCCTCGTTTGAAATTTTTACACCCAGATGAAAGGTAAAGAATGGTACTTGGTTTCACTTTGCCAGTTCAAAGATCCTTTAGCCTGTGGGGAATGGGGATAGAGCAGAAGCCAGAGCCAGAGTTGGAGAAGAGAGTCAGAGGCAGTTGTACCTGGGAGCTTTGCCCAGAATTTCTGTTTTGCATTTGGCATGCAGTCAGGATTTTTCTGGGGCAGGGCCTCTGCCATTGTCTGGCACAGTCACACCCTTTAAGATTAAATGATATCTTTGCCATCACCCTTCACCAAATGTGGCTGCCAGGACAAATTTCAACCCAGAGGAGAGCCGCCACGGAGGCTTCAGCCTTGGCAAGGACTCCGGGATGGGAAGTGCTTTAGGTGTCACCGGTGGGATGTGGATTTCTTCTTCCTGCTCCCCTCCCTCTCTGTGATCTCATGCGCTATTATCCCACCTCCTTCTTCACGCCCAGCCCTCACGGCCTTTATTTCTCTGAGTTACACCACAAGTCAGCACTTAGTTATATAAAACCAAAAAGGACAAGACCCTGCCAAGAGGGGTGGCTTGGCCCAGAGTTCTACAACGTGGGGCGTTTGCTTGGTTGTTGGCTGATTTTGCTTCCGGGCATTTTCCTGTGTCTCCTTTCAGGCATTCAGTCATATAATCTCTGGAGCAGGAGGCAGGAATCTGTATTTCTCAAAGGTTTCTGGAGTGATTCGAATGCAGCTGGCCCTCAGATCTCTGACGTTTATTTGTGAATCATGAGCCTGAGAACACGAGCTGAAAAAAAATGTGCCGATGTGTCTTTCTAACATTTTCTGAGCACCTACTTTATGCAAATTGCTCCACTATGACAGTGCTGCTGCGTAGGATCGCAAAGAGTACAAGGGGAGAAATGTCCAACCTAATTAGGCAGAAAAGAGTTTTTGCAAAAATAGTTAACATTTATCCAGTGCACTTCCCTTAGCACTTCACACGCATCCTTGCAATAACCCCAGGATTGGGAAACTATTATTTCCCCTCCTTTACCAGTAGGAAAACAGAGGTTTTCAAAGAGGTAGAGAGCTTGTCAGCAACACGCAGGTAGCAAGTGGCAGGGCTGGAACCTGAACATGCAAAGTTTGTCTCCAGGCTGCATTGAAATAAATTCTATTGCCTCCCCCAGAAGGAGATAATGGACAGGATCATTGATCTGTGGTTAGATCAAGTGGAAATTAAAATTTAAGTGTTGTGTGTGTTCAGTGGGGTGATGCATCACAGAAGAGGCAACCTTGACTGGGAGTTGGGGTGTTTGAGCCACGGGAGGCATGGTGAGTGTCACTGGGGAGTTGGGCTATTCTCACAGTTGCATCTAGGCAGCCAACCCAGAGTGCCCTGCTTCTCACATGCCCTGAACATCCACTTCCCTCCTTCTCCCTCGTCTGCCATTTGCAGCCAGTGTTGATGGAAGCTCTACCCACCTGTGTTTGCAAGAAGCCTGAATGCTCCCTTGTCTGTTTTTAAGCTGTTTGCCTATGACAGTGTATGAATAACAAGATGAGAAACATCTCTAATATAACTTTAGAGGCCCTGTGTGCCATTTCAGCCTCAGTTTGTTGTTTTTCTCTTTCTCTTTATGATAGTAAAGATTGGCTACTGCCTCTGATCTTCTCAAAGAAGCATAAAAGGGTCATTTACTAGCTTTTGGGATAATTTATCCAAGTGGATTTCCAAATATTTTGTACAAACCTAATGTAAATATCTCGTAAAAGCTGTAGCATAAATGCATCAGTCACATTCAAGGGAACATCAGAGTGAAGAAATGTTTTCAACGTTGTTTTATTTTCTGTGATGTTATTAGAATTTGGTAATATATGATGTCATTGTTATTACTAGGAGTTTGGTAAGTGATTAATTACACAAGTTGCTTCAGTTGACTTTACACAGAAAAAAGTAGAGAAATAGTCTGCCCCTAAGCGATGTGCTATCTGAGATGAATTTAAAACAAATAACGCTGACATAAATATTAAATAAAACCAGAAAGGATGAAGCCCTCTGAGAAAGAGAGCATAGCACAGCATTTAGTATACAATATAGCATATGCTCTAATATAATATTTAGGAACAAAGATTCTAAAGCCACGCTGCCTGATTTCAAAGTCCCAATCGCCATATACCTGTCTGACCTTAGGTAAGTCACTTAAAGCTTCATTTTTCTCATCTGTAACATGGGGATGCTAATCATATCTATCTCATATGTCTGTTGTGCTTATTAAATAAGTATGCATATAGCATGTACATGTTATTTAAGCTATTTGTATTGTTTATCCCATTCATTTAGTATATCTGAAGGGAAAAATTAATAGCAAACTCATAATGAGTTGTCAGAATGCCAATATAAACGTCTTGTGCCTTGATCAAAGATATTACCACAAGATAGTGTTGGCTGAACTCGATTTCCCTGCTGTTAGAGACAAAATTGGAAAATGGAAGCATTTCTTATTTGTTGGTGGCTTTTACTGGACAAAGGTTTACGTAGTGCTTACTGTGGGTCAGAATCCAGCCAGAAAATTTTGCAAATTTGAACTTATTTATTTATTTAAATGGAGTGGGGAGGTCCTTATTATTCCCTCTATTCAGATGAGGGGACTGAAATACAGGGGATAAAGTAATGACTCCAAATCACACAGCTTGTCAATGGCAGGACTAGAATTCACCCAGGACCTCGGACTCCTTGGTCAGTGCCAGGAAACCTTAGGTAAGATGAGAAACATCTCTAATATAACTTTAGAGGCCCTGTGTGCCATTTCAGCCTCAGTTTGTTGTTTTTCTCTTTCTCTTTATGATAGTAAAGATTGGCTACTGCCTCTGATCTTCTCAAAGAAGCTGCCTTTCTTAGTATTTGAATGCTCAACCCATTGAGCAGAACATTTTATGAAGACACACATAGCTTTACCTATAGAAGAGTAAAAGGGGCAGCAACTTACCAATTTTTCTACTTGCCTATCCTCATTGACTCAGCCATCATTGGATCCTTGGTCCTAAGGAGAATATCAGATAGAGACATCAAAGAAATCCCGCAAAGGGGCAGGTGGAGGGGGCAGGATATGTTTTAACTTTTCTATAACAGACTATGTGTGGCTTCTTGTTTGTTAGCTTTCTTACCATGCCATGCATTTTTACAATTATGAAGCTGGAGCAAGCCTTACTACAATCTTCCCAAACCTACAATTACAAATGTTTTGTCCTGGGACCTTGGGAAAGATTTTGACTCTGTAGGTCTGGGAGTGGCATTTCTAACAAGTTCCCAGGGGATGCTTCAGGCTTTAGGATCACAAATCCTTGGAGTTCTATGTGTCAACTCTTTTACTGAACAAATAAAAACAATGAGACCCAGAAAGATCCAGAAAGTTGCTTATGTTGAGATATGTCAAAAAAACAGATCAAAACAAGATGTGTAATTTTTACATCACTCAAAAAGGCACCTCTCACTAATCCTCATGACATCTTCATGAAATTTTACTCTTCTACTTATGGTAAAGTAAAATGAAATACAGGAAAGAAAAATGACTTACTTTAAGCCTATTCAATAAGGTATATAATATCTTATGCCCCTCTGACATTAAAGTCACCCCTTTAAATAGTATGCAGATCAATGACTGGGGAAATCCGTGCTGTGAGGATCAACATTAGTGTTATGGAACTGGATTAAGGCATATCACTGTAAAGTCCACTCCAGTTGTCTTTTATTTTGAGAATACTTTTTCTCCATTTGAACAACTTAATTTACAAACCCTTAAGTAGAGAGTCAACTTTGGGGATCATGTGGTCTTCTCTGCTGAGGCTATTTGCAATGCTATTCTCATGTCTCAAGTACCTTTGAGAAAAATCATTGCTAGAAGCCACATGATGTTTTTGTGTTTTTACATTTGACACTTTCCCAAGGACAGGTTCCGTTTCTGTGTTTACTTATCTATACCTACTCTGATTCCATAGAGAATTTAAGGCCACTGATATGCTTATTTTTGCAGGGGCCTTAGTCAGTTGTCTAGAATTAACTGTCTTGCTGTGCCTCTGTTATGGGCCAGGGGATCCATATATCTCATTGAATCTGATTCAGTTAGCCTTGTTACTTCTGTACAGAGATGAGAAGAGTGGAGCCCAGGGAGCTTAAGTAAAATCCCCAAAGTCAAAAGTATAGAAAATGGCAACACTGTGATTCGAACTCAAATCTGCCAGATTCCAACGCATCTTGCCCTGCTTCCCAGTATTTGGCTAAATGCAGCTTTTGTTGTCTGGAAACCTCATAGACAGGTTTTTGTTTTGTTTTGTTTTGTTTTTGTTTTGTTTTGTTGGTGGTGGTTGTTTTTGTTGTTGGGCTTAAGGTCAGCCCTGAGCAAAGTCATGAATTAGACCATTCTCTCCCATCTCTCTCTCACTTGTTCCTCTGTTCCTCAATGGACCCACGACAGCCTCCCATCTGAGCCTGCCTGGGCCTCTCTCTCATCCCCTCCCCTTTTATTTTGGGTACCACATTTTTTTTCTCGGCTAGCTATCACATTAAAAGCAATATCTCCTTGCATTTATTCCTATGGGAAATGTTACTGTTAAATATAGACTTGTGAAGACATTAGAGTGCAATCCCAAATATTCTCTAACTGTGGAAATTTTGGCTTGGTCCACCATTGGAGAAGATTGGCTTAAAGATCTTCCTGCCCCTCCAAATCATACCTTGTAGTTCACCAATTTTCACAACATCAAGGGTTATCAATCTCAGAACTATTCATGGTTGAATGTGAGCTCTGAATGAAGAGACCCTCCCAAATAGGCTTTGTGTAAGCAACATGGCTGTTTATTCACTTGGGTGTGGACAGGCTGAGCCCAAAAAGAGAGTCAGTGGAGGGCAGTGGGATAGGAGTTGGTTTTATAGGTTTGGGGTAGGCAGTGGAAAGTTACAGAAGTTACAGTTCAGGGTGGTTTTTGTAAGCTGGGAGGGGGTCGCACGGTCTGGAGTCACGAGGTTGACCAAGGTCGGTTAAAAAGTCCAATTGCCTTATCAATTGAATGGGAATAAGGAACACTAAAGAATGCCTCAAGTTACTTAGGCACTGCAGAGGCTGATCCTTCTTCCTCTTTTCATGGTCTTCCAGTTACTTCAGATTTTCAAATTTTGGGAGGCCATCCAGAGGTGATGTTCATGTGGGTCATGGGGTCACCATGGCATCCATGGCACCATCAGTCAGCCTAAAAGACCTTACATAAATATTTTTGGCCTCCTGGGTGTGGTGGCTCATGCCTGTAATCCCAGAACTTTGGGAGGCCAAGGTGGGTGGATCATGTGAGATCACGAATTTGAGACCAGCCTGGCTAACATGAAGAAACCCAGCCTCTACTAAAATAAAAATTAGCTGGGCATGGTGGTATGCACCTGCAATCTCAGCTACTTGGGAGGCTGAGGCAGGAGAATCACTTGAACTTGGGAGGCGGATGCTGCAGTGATCACGCTACTGCATTCCAGCCTGGGTGACAGAGTGAGACTCTCTCTCTCTTGTCTCTCTCATATGTATGCCAAATGGTTCTGTGGGGGCAGTCTGTCTCCAGGCATTGCTAAGTGTCCCTGAGGGGCAAAATCAACCCTGTTGAGAACCACTATAATACACAAAAGTTAAGTTCTGCTTAAAGTGATTATATAAGCAACACTTTGCTTCTTCTCAGCAATGGGAATCCATTCCTAATACTTTTTAGATTGTCTATAGTTTGTTAAGCCTACACTTTGACTGAAATGTAGATTGTGAAAAGTAAATAATTTTTTCTCAGTTGTTAAGTGGCTTGACTTCCTACTCCCACTCTCCCATAAATATTATTTCTGCTTTTAAAAGTGCAACACACTATAGTGGAAAATAGCATAGTTCTAGTCAGAAACCCAGACCAGAGATTGACTTTCTATTTACTGGCTCTACAGGCTTAGACAAAATTAACTTTTATAGATCTCCGCTTTTGTATTTGTAAAATGGGAATTTTTCACAGGACAACACATTCTCTACTTCTGTAAAAGGGATGTGATTTCCACTCTACTTCCCAGAGAGGGAAAATTGTGAAATTACAGAATGAACATGTTTTGCTTCCCCCCACCCCTCACTCATGCCTCCCCAGAGATGAAAGGAAGTTCAGCTGCTTGGTGAATTTGTAGATAGAACCGAGCGTGTCCAGCTCAAGCTCTTTCTGTCTTTAGAACTGCCTGCTTTCCAGTCTCCCTGCCCTCACCTACCCCTGACTTGAAGATCTGTGGTTTTCTCCTGGGGACCAGGTATGACTCGGGTGAAGTATTAGGAAACCCGGTGAAGGCTTGACAGTAAACCTAGCTTTCCAATCCACTCGGAGAGCTGACATGTTGCTCTTAGCTAGTTCCAAGTGCACATCGTGAGGAAAGTGTTCCTTAGGGCCCCAGGAGGCTTAGCAGAGGCTAGGACTATTGTACACATTGGTAGTGATGGGTAAGCAAAAGGAGCAGGGCAAATCTCCTAATCTGATGCCTGGTTACATGGCAGATACCCAATATGACCTAATTCTCATTTAAATTGTTATGTTTTATTACTTTTCTCTGAGCCTGTTAAATTCTTCTTAAAGCTAAATACCCTTTGAGTTTTTTGTTGCTTAACTCACAGGCCACATGAAAGGAGGAACAATGTCTAAGGAGAAAAAATTCAAAGATCTTCATAGTAGTGTGGAAGTGAGGAGGAACCTAATTAGTTTATTTAGGAAGCATCAGCCTCCATCAATTTCATAGTTTACCCTTGCAGTGGGATTTGCTTGGCTTTTACCATAAAACAAAACTTCCTATTTATCAGTCCTGGCGGCATCTTTCAGAGAATTACAGGTTGACTTTTTCCATATTTCTTTTCCTCCTATTTTCCCTTTTTTTCTTATTAATTCTCTCTCTTGTTTTTGCACCTGCTCATCCTCCCCCCACTCCCACCTCCTTTCTTTCTTTCCCGCCCCTCTTTATTTTTGCAAGTTGAATGAAAAGTAGCATTGAGTGTCTTACAAACGCTTTGAACAGGCAGCTAATTGTTTCTTAATCTTGATGCTCAGTCCAATAGATTATGGGAAGAGGAGACAGTGCATAATTTGCAGAAGACCTCACTGAGTGTAGAGCTGGTATCATCGTCACCATCTGTCAGTGATATACAGAATGGCCCTGTACTGGTAAGACTTTGGCCAGGTGATGTCTAAGAGGATTGTAGACTTCCAGGCCAAAGGATTCAGGCAGCAAACACCTAGGGTGAAATTCAAATAGTACCAATTCTCCTCTCCCCTCTCCATTTCACTATTTCTGAAGAATAAAGCCACTGTGACATGAAGTCAAGAGAGCCATAATGAACCCCTGAAATGTTCATCACCAATCAGTAAACACCTTCTTTCCCTGAGTTGGAGCATGGATAACCTTGTGACTAATTTGCCACAGCTTTTTGTAATAACAAGGAATTTTAAAGGTGTTTATCCCATCCACAGCTTTTTAAAGCAGCGAGTTCATTTAAATAATTACCTAGTCATTTAGTTAATGCATTCTTTTTTAAACTTGACTAACTACTGCTTATGCGGTTTTGATGGAAAAAGAGCCCCCTTTATGTAATAGCACTGTTTTTTCCCCCGCAAAATAAATGCAACACAATTATTTTACTGCAGAGAAATTAGCTCATTTGCAAATGCCACCTCAGAACACAAGAAGAATGGCATTTATTGAAGCACTAATAAAGGCACCATGTTAGAATAATTTTATGCTGACGGGCCCACAATCACTCAATATTTTAAGAGCTGTCATCACACCAGCATGAGCTGCATGCAAAAGTACAAATTTATGCTGTGACATCATGGCACTAAGAGTATAATTGGAATAAAATTACCCAGCTTCTCTTTGGCATTTGCTGGCATTTCTGAGCCTTTCACTGCCCACCCAGAGTGGATGCTTGGTTTTGCACCAGTGGCCACACATTCTGTGAACGTGGGATGCACCAGGCTTACGGTGGCAGGCCCTCCAGGTGTTTCTAGAGGACACTACTCGGTAGGTACTCAATGACCTGTGCCGTTACTAAACAGAGGGCTGCCCAGGCCTAGAAAACTGCAAGAATCACAAATCAGCCAAAGCCACTCTTTAGATATGGATAATTAAGCAAACAGTCACCATACAAGGGCTGAAGACCTCATAGCATCAATTTTAGCAAGTTAATAAATTCTAGTCATGGCTCATGGTTACATGCTAAGCTTGAACAAATGAGAATGTCTGCATAAAAATAGGGACTTTAAGAGTCTACCTTTTGACTTTTTACTGAATTTTCATTCTCACTGGGTCTTGGGGTGGGGGGTGAAAAACAACACCTGACAAGAGATGGCAGTGAGTGTGGAGAAAGGGCACAAACTTACCTGCCATGTTTAGACATGACACTGCTTGAAATCTCACATCTCCTCAGTGCCTTTTGGGCATAATCAGACGTGCTCTACACTGTGAGAGAAGGTGCTCATGTGAGTCTTCAAATCTGGGCTGAATTCTGTGAGTTGGTAAGTTTGTTTGGGCACTCAGCTGTACCTGTCTGTCAAGGGATTTGAGGGGCAGGGGCAGTGGGAGTGCTGACTTCTGCAAAGCACAGGACACTGTTCCCCTCTGGGGTGCTGAATGTGTGGAGCTGGTTGAGACTCTCTGGTAGCCTCTAGGACTGGAGAGTAAGAGTCTTCAGTAAGCTTGGTGGGATAGTTAATTCGGATGTAAGAGAGGAAATGTTGTAATTAACAGCCTGAGAGTTGGTAACCATAACACATTCCTGCGAGTGGATGACAGAATATGGAGGCTGTTAGGATGAAGGACGTAGGTGTTGTGTGCACTGATGCTGTGTGTGTATAACGTTCTCTGTGGTAGGCAGAGTGATGGCCCTGAAGACGTCCACATCCCCAGCCTCCAAACCTGTGAATATGTTACTTTATATGGCAATAGGGACTTTACAGATGTGATTGAGTCTTGAGATGCCGAGATTATCCTGGATTATCTGAGTGGGCCCGATGTAGTCACAGGGGTCCTTGTAAGTGAAAGAAGGAGTCAGAGAATCAGTCAGAGAGGGAGATGAGAGGACAGACAGAGGTTGAAGTGATGTGATGACCGGCTTTAGAGATGGAAGGGCTGATGGGTCGAGGGTCAGGACAGTGTCTAGAGGCTGGAAAATGAAAGGAAATGCATACTCCCAGAGCCTCCAGAAGGGACTCAGCCCTGCCCAACCCTGAGTTTAGCCCTGTGACACCTACTTTGGACTTCTAACCTCTATAACTATAAAATAATAAATCTTGGCTAGGTGCTGTGGCTCATGCCTATAATCCTAGCACTTTGGGAGGCTGAGGCAGGCAAATCACCTGAGCCCAGTAGTTTAAGACCAGCCTGGGCCACATAGAGAGATCCCGTCTCTACAAAAAATACAAAAAATTAGTGGAGCCTAATGGCTCATGCCTGTGGTCTTAGCTACTTAGGAGGCTGAGGTGGGAAGATCACTTGAGCCCAGAAGGTTGAGGCTTCAGTGAGCAGTGATGGGGCCACTACACTCCAGCCTGGGAGGCAGAGTGACACACTATCTCAAAAAATAATAATTTATAAAAATTTGTGTGGTTTTAAGCCGCTAAATTTGTGCTAATTTCCTATAGCTATAATTGGAAACGGACAGTCTTTTTATTTATTAGTATCTTAAATGTATCGAAATTATTTAGTTTTTGGTGTCTGATGAGTTTTTGATTACTGTGTAAACTAAAGCACAGTGTCTAAAACCCTGTACTTTTCATACAAGTTAGTTTTAAAAATGACTTTTTTTATTAGAAAAAAATTTTGCTAAAAATACAAGTAAACATAAGGTGATCTCAGTAAAGACTAGTAAGAAAGGACCAGGCTTTGGAATCAGATAGACCACAGTTTTGTACAGTGCCATGTGTATTTAGCTGCCTGACTTATCAAGTGGAGATAATAATAATTTCTTCATAGAGCTGTTGTAAAGAGTAAATAAAGCTATGTTTCTAAAGCCTCTATGTTATATAGTTTCTTCCCTTATTTAATTGACACTTAACAGTGTCGATTGTGGCAATTATATAGTTGTGGCAATTTTAAAATATGGCCACAAATTTTTTGACATTTACGTCATCAAGAAGTGATATGTATGTCCACTCCTTCTGAATCTTTGTGGCTTTGTAATATTTCAACCTATGGAGTATAGTGGGAAGGATGTCATGTGTTTCCTAAGAGTAGGCCATGAATGGCTTTGTGGAAATGCTCACTCCTGAAGCCCTGAGCAACCAGGTCAGTCAAAAGAGACTACCCTGATTCTTCCATGCTGTGCAGAAGCCCAAGCCTCATGAACAGGCCACCTGTCCACACTCCAGTGGATAGTCCCATCTAAGCCCAACTTTTGAGTCATTCCATTTCAGGCATCAGACGTGCAAGACGAGAAGCCCCCAAATGACTCTAATCCTAGAGGCTGCAGTCTCCCAAAGCCCCGGAGTTTTGCTAGATGTGGCCCCACACATCATGGAGCGGAGAATTTATTCTACTGTGCTCTGTCTAAATTCCTGAGCTAGGGAATCCATGAGTCTAATAAAATGGTAGTCACTTTAAGTCACCAAGTTTGGGATGATTTGTAATGCAGCAATAGAATATTGGAACATTCAATGATTAACCATTGTTAGTGAAAAATACAAGGCAGAAAAGTGTGGTGCTAAAACAGTAACCCCTTGCAGATCACCAAGTCAGAAACAAAACATAGACAAATGTATTTACATGGTTTTTCAAATGCATTCTCTTTGTAAAAAGTAAAAGCACTGTATATACTTTGTTTTCTTTCCAATTGCAGTGTTGTTACAGAACCTCTTCCCTATTTTTCTAAATTAGGAAAGGAGCCATATCTTTAAAAACATCAGACGGGATGCCTTCTGGATCTTCTGTGTGTATCCCCGTTTCATCGGAATATAATTGTTTGAAAATACACATTTGAATGGAAAACTAGCTCAAATGAAAGGAGACAATGTCTTGTTTGTCCAGATGATTAATTAACAAATCTCGGACTTCCTATTCCTCTCTGTAATAGCTTCTTTATTTGTATGTTATTGTTATCGCTCTCCTCTTTCAGATTTGAAATGCAATATTAATCATTTGCTAGACATACAAACAAAGGGATTGCAGCTAGATTATATTGATAGGATCACAGTATTTGTGTAACACAGAGCCTAATCGCATCTCTCCATTTTTGGATGACTTGGCATTGTCTCACGAATCAGCTACTTGCAGGATTTCCAGCGGGCACAGAAATGGGATGCTCGCCCAGACTTCAAAGTTTGGCAAACATAATGGGATAGACCTTACAATGGCTGCTAGTGTATATATTTTCATGGACTCCCCCTACATCCCGTTTTAATTTAAACACATATGTTCATTATTTTTGAAGTACATGCATATGCTTGAATATTTATTTGGAAATAAACAATCATTTTCATCATAATTATTTTTTAAAAGCTAAGGATAAAGTGACACAAAGAAATCAATATTTCAGAATATGTACACAGAATACATGGCTAACTGAAAGTTTTGACAGATCTACAATATTTTACAAAAGGAATGAAATGTTTGCCTTTCTTAATTTAATGCGTGTCCGAGATAACGAAGTAGAGCAGAAAAGTGAGGAAAAATTTCATCGTATTTGTTGGATCTTCAAGAACATTATGCAACCTTTCCTTGCCTCAGGAAGGAAATTGGAAATTGTAAAATGCTGTTGACTTTCAGCCCTATCATGAATTGGATGTGATGGAAAAGTGAATCATAAATAAAGAGATGTATTGTTTTAAGGAATATTTTGTTTAAAATTCTCGTTTTCTCTCGGCGGCCATTGCTGTTGCCCCCGGCTTCTTACAGGTCTAACCCTCACGCCGGCCTCTGGCTTTAGCTGATGATGCCCTTCTTGCAAACAGTGCTTTTCTGAAAAGCTGAAGCCTCCTGAGTCACGTTTCTTTGGCTGGCAAATGTGCTTTCTTTGTTGAATAATGATAAAGTCATTAAGTTATAATTTCTCAACAAGAAGACTCTTTCTATGTTCATACAAGTCATTTGTAAGACCTATATTTCTGGATCAGCCTGTATTTGGGGAATATGATAGGACAATCTCCCACCTGAAGTTTCTTTAACTTAGTGAACTCTTTAAGTAAAATAATGCAGAATTCCAGATGAAAGCAGGTAAGCAAATGAATATTTCTTTAGAGTAAGAAAAGAAAACACAACAAACTATTGGAGTCTGAGATTCAGGCCCCTTTGTTTTGACATCCTTTCAAGCAACTGGCCAGAAATGACCTCATAGAACACCTCCTCCCATAGCCGGCCTTTTCCTGTGGCCTAGAACATCCTGCAGCTCCCATGGAGTCGACCTGCTCAGGTTTGAGTGTCAGAGACGCCTTGCAGCTTAAGCTCATTAACTTCAGGGCAAATTTGCCTCTGGTCTAGTGAATGAATAAATTTTGCCGACAGAAAGCAATCACAACTGACACTATTGAACACTAATTTTGCATGGCCCACTGTTGCAAGCACTTTACATGCTATTGACTTATCCTCTCAGCAATACATTTTGTTCAGACCCAATAGCCACACAGGTGGAAATGGGAGTTTCCCTGTGTATAATTGTATATTTTCCTTTGTGTAATTTAAAAAATAGAAATATAATACATGTGCAGGGCTGTTTACAGCTCATACTCATAGATGAAGAAAAATTCCACAAATCCTTAAAGGCAAATTCGTGGCAATGCTACAGATTTCATTAAAATAATCAGAGAAACATTAATATCCCAAATAAAGACATTCTTATCATGTAATAAATTCTGACTCAAGAGTAAGTATACTACTGAAAATTATTGTTATTGATTTTTAAAATGAAGAATTCACAGTTACATCTTGTGGAATTGAAGAAAGGTTCCCTGTGTAGAGTTTTTCTTCTCATTTGGTTATTTAATATTGTGAGATCAATAATATCAAAAAAGAAAACACTTTCAAGGCCATCTAGTCAATGCTTTTGCAGAAGTGCCAATTATAAATATTAAGTACTTTAATCAAGTTTCATTAATTTTTGTAAATATTCTTCACACATGACGGATTATTAAGATGTCTAATATATTAGTAAAAACGAGAAAAATTGTGTTAAAATTGGTAGATATTGGTCTAAGATATATGTTAAAACTTCCTAACATAATTTTTTTCAATGTTCTTTGAAGGCTAAATGAGAGATAAATGTAGATCTAGCATTGCCAGAATTCAGCCCATAATGAATGCTCACAATTAAGCTCAAATTATAGTAAAAACACAGTTGAAGCTAAGAAGAGGCCTCCAAGTGTGGAATGTCAGCTCTTAAATGGAACAGGCAATAAAAGGGTTCACAAATAACACTCGGTTGTGACAGATGTTTTCTTAGTACTTTCCATATAAGCCTAACTCATCTGTGTTATTTATTTTAACTGTCCCCCTACACTTTGTATTTGTTTAAACTTTTTAAAGCAATTTATTATAATGTATTCTTTGGATAAAACAGAATCCATTTGGATGGTTTAAACAAGAAGACTCAAAAGATGGGACTACTTAACAGAGGCTTAAGAAGCGTTTGGAACATACATTGCAGGATGCATGTTAAGGCACCCAGGGAGTAGCAGCAGCTGAAAGCCTTTAGTGCTAGAAGGGCAAAGGTGAAAGGAGTATTACCAGAATCCAATAACACCTGTCACCATGAGAAGTAAGTGAAGTAAATAATCTCTACAAATTATTAGGTTTGTAAAGCCAAATGTTCAACGATTGGTTTGCTTAAGAATGGGTAAGTCCATGGCTCCCAGATGAATCCAAGCATGAGGGGGCCTGAAGTCTATACAAGTGGGGGACCCTCTTTAAGAAACATGACAGAATTACAACTGAAAATTGCTAGGTCTTCCGCAAGGGCATTGGTAACAGCTCAAGCAAGCGAAAGAGTTGCCCTAAGCATTCAGTTTCCTTGGCTTTTCAGCAAATGTGGCTCCAGTCTTGATGTATGCTTCCTGCCTGCCAGCTACTTGGTAGGCTCTTGTGAATTGACATCTGCCAATTTGATCATGGAAAATTTGATGGTTCTTTCCGATAGGTGATGGTGTGAAGTTAGGTGAGCCATCCAAAAAGTTTGTGGTGGAGAGGGTTAGCAACTCCCCTACAATGCCACTGCCTGGTAAAATGAAAGGAAGCCTCAAACCACATTCTGTCACATACATGAACAGTTATTAAATAGATACTCACTAGCAAAGCAGGAACCAAAGAGGAGGGCAGGACTAGTGTGAGGTGAGTGAGACCCTTGCCTAGGGCAGAAAATACATGGGGGTGCCAAAACACTCAGTCATCAAAATATATACTATTTTATTCTTTTTTTAAACCACTATCAATGCAATAGAGTCATGATGAAAAAAGTACAAATTTTAAATAAACATGGGATCAGTATCACCGATTTTTATCTTCTGCTTCAGACTTCAAAATGGTTTTGCATGGCACTGCAAAGGGTTGGATCATCTCCTTCGTAAGCTCAAGAAATCCCAGTTCTCCGTTCTTTGAGATGGTCCCAGCATTCTTCTCATGATAGGTTAACCCAGGCTTCCAGAGTCAGTACTTTGCATTCTGATTGGTGTCAAACAGAAATCCTCCTGGGTAGCAGGATGAGCAGGGCTCAAGCTTGGGTGCCATTTCTGAGGGTGCAAATGAGGGCACTCACTGGATTTTCGGACCTTCTTTATGCACGAGGTTAGAAAGTGTTGACAACATGTGCTTAGTTACTCTGTGTATCTGGAATAGCTAGAGACCTTGTTTCTGATATTCAGTCTGCTAACTTCACAATAAAACCCCATTCTTGACATTCACTTTGAGGAAGGGTGAGAAGTTAACGGCTGTGCGTGTGGTGGCCTCCTTTGCTATGTGACCCTTCCTCACTGGATTGCCATTTGACTACCCTGTCTGTATGCTCTGGATTGGCCACCCTTTGTGCATTCCCGATGAGCATCTAGGCTTCAGCTAACCCTAGTGACCAGCGACTGTGGTCTCACTATATTTGCTGGAGTATCTTAAAGCAACTTAGGCATCTGGGCTCTGGGGATTGTGTGGGGAACACGACAAAGTCCTTACCCTCACAGGGTGAACGTTTAGCAGGGAAGAGAGACTGTAAATAAACAGACAAACATATGTTACAATATTATAGTATTAGGTACTGATAACAGCCATAAAGAAAAATGAGGCAGTATGGAGGGATAGGGCTGGATGAAAGCTGTTATATTATTTAGGCTGGTCAGGAAAGCCTTCTCAGGCAAGTGACATTCACGTGGGGACCTGCATGGGGTGAAGCAGTTGCTTTGCAAACATCTAGAGTGAAAGATCATTTCCGGCAAAGGCCATAGCACGTGCACAGGTAATACATGTTGGGAAAATTATCACATTTATATTGTGAAAGATTCTAATAAGAAAATAGAAAGCAAATAGAGCAAAAGCTTCCTATATTCCCACTCATCAGGGATAGGCACTTGAACCAGTTCATTATGTCAACTTCTAGACGCTTTCCTGTACATACAAAACCCGATACCCACCTTTACTTTCTCCTTTCTTTTTCTCTCCCTTCCTTTCTACATTTCCTCTCTCCTTTCTTTCCTTTCTTTCTCTTTCTCTTTTAAAACTGGAAGTTACCATACACTTCTTTGCAGTGTTTTAACAATTTTGTATTCGTTTTTCTGCAAGATATTTCTTTTTAGCAAAGCCACTTACAGAGTAATCTCATTCTATGATGTGTGTGCTATGGTATGAGTGTATCCAGATTGATTCGCCTGGTCTTTGGTAAACAAATTTTGTAATTCCAGCTCTTTACTATTAAAAGCAATATTGTGATAAACATCCTGATAGATATTTAATATATATGTACGCGTGTAAGTATACCAGTGCACGTGTCTCTTGCTAATCCTCAAGTGGGAATGATAGGTCAAATGGAATGCACTTTTCTAATTATGATATACATTGCTGAAGTGCCTTACAAAAGGTTAGGCTAATTTAGATTCCTGCCACACTTTATGAGAGTTCCTGTTTTCTCATACTCTTACCAATATTAAGGATTGAGCAGTCATTTACATCTTTGCCAGATGATGAATAAAAATTACATTTCTCGTTATTATAATTTGCATTTCTCTTCTTTTTAGTGAGGTTGAGTATTTCTTCCTATGCTTATTGGCCATTGACTGTTGGAAGGTTGCTAATTATTAATTGAGGATAAGAATTCTCACCTATTTCCTGTCTAATATGAAGGGCTGCCACCAGAACATAGTACACCTTAAACAGATTAGAGAAAGGTGTCCCTTCCTCATGACACTTTACTGCCATCTACCAGAAAATTGCTATTATGGATAAACAAATCAGGGATGATTATAGTTGTGAGTGATTAATGCTGCTCTGTAGAGTTGTGCAGTGCTCAACCCACACATCTGTATGAGACAGCCCTGCTACTATTCAGGCTTAGTTTCTGATTCTCAGCCAAGATAACGTTGTCATCTTGATCTCTCTAGCTTTCATTCATTGTGTCTTAGCTCACTGACTGAGTCTAGGACATAGTCCCCCGACCCTCCCCATCCCCCCTTTTTCCCTAAATCCCTTAGGCTGTCTTGGTCTTTTCTTTCTGGCTCATTTCATCTGTCTTCAAACTTTACTCTTTCGGTGAACCGATTGGGGCCCTTTTGTCACCTTCTAGACAGGAAGAAGTAATTCATATTTTTCTATAAAACTTGTGAGTCAGAGTCACAGTTCCACCAGCGTTTCTAATGCCTGGGATAATTTCTCTGACCATGTAGCCCATTTTTCTTTAAAAAAACACGTATCATTTACTTTCTTCTTAGAATGCAATTACCTTCTAGGGTGTTGCACAATACATATAATCATGACATTGATCTGAGTGCTTACTAAAGGCAGGGCACTTTTCTCAGCTCTTTAAACCTGTGAACTTATGTTTTCATTTCCTCCAGTAAATGAATTTGATACTAATTACTATTCATATCACTGTTATCTGATTACTATCGCTCACAGGGTCCTCTTGATGACATATGTTTTTAGAGGCAGATGGACAAGGAAAAGGAGGTGGAGATAAAGGAAGGAAGAATTAGCAAATGTACGCTTAAGGTTTGGAGCAAACATCCCATTCCTATCTTTTTAATAAGGGAGGCAACTGAGTTTACCTACTCAGAAATATAATAGTGGAGCTTAATGCCATTGGGCAAACTCTACAACAACTCAACCCGCAAGAGGCTTGGGATAATTCAAGCCCTTTAGCTTTAGAATAAACTGATGAGGCTCACAGAAGGCCGTTTTCTCGGTTAGCAGGTCCCTGTTGACCTCCCTTTAAAAGTGTACAAAGTTCATGGTTCCCCATGATCCACTGAGCAAATGTCACATGCCTCTGATAAAATTCAGTCCAATGAAACATCAAGCAGGGGACTCCATTTGAAAATACCCAGATGAAAGCGTGTTTATATGTGTGGCAGGGCCTGGGGAAACATTGTGAGGAGCACGGTGCATCCGGTAAGATGTACTGGAATTTGGAGCCTAAAAGCACGGTGGAAATCATCTAACTGAAGACTCTTACTTTCAAAACCTGGAAACTGAAACTCAGGGGGGCTTAGTGACTTGACCAAGCTCACACAATTGTTGAGTGACCCAACCCGATGCCTAGAATTATCCTGTTCCCCAAACGACCTGCCCCATTAAATGTGGAGACAAGGGTCTTCAGCTTTAATGTCAGATCTGTTGCTGATTGACTGTGCCACGTTGGGAAAATTTGTTTATCTATATGCATATGGATTAGATTTCTAAAGTTTCTTTGCTCCTTAACATGTAGTGACCCAATTGTTACTATTTTTAAAATTTATTATTATTATTCCTAAACCTAGCTCTTTCTACAACCATTGGTTTCCATATCCATTGACCGTCCTCAAAGGGCTTAAGAATGGCCCTTCTGAGATGTCTTAACCTGTGTAGGCAGCTGTCCTGGGGCCCACCCAAGAAGATGGATAGTGTAGAGCTTTCTCTGTGCAGTGCTTTGACTAGGAAAATGGCCAGCAGCCAGTATCCAAAACCAAACAATTGTCAGATGGCTGGGGAAAGAAAAATAAACGTTGAGAAGAGTCAAGAACTCAATAGCCATTTCAGTGCAGCAGAAGGCTTCCTTTATGTCCATTTCAACTGGAGCATTGGAACATGTCTGAACCAGAGGGACCTCCCCTTTCCTGACCCCAAATACCTGAGCTACAGTGGTTGGGAGTGTTCTGTCAATTATCTGCCCCTCAACCCACGGAGCTTGGTCCCTTAGGACCATCACCAGTTGGGGTAGGATTTCTGCTGCTATGGAGGACTTTCTGCAACCCACTAAGCACATTAAGGTTGATTTTTGAGCTCTTGCTACCCATATTGTCTTCACACAGTGCTGTGCTCACACTTTTCTTGACACAAAAATGTGTTCTGAAGCTCAGAGGGTCCTCTTGATGACATATGTTTATTTCCTTGACCAATTACTCTCAGCATCTATACACTACACTGGGGGGTTAATATCTTTTTGGATAAAAAACTTATTTTCATTCCATTCCTCAATCTGGGAGACAGGATTGCCTTCCACCCCCACCTCTTTTTATTCATGCTCATACTTGTGTCTGTTTCTACATGTTGTATAGGGACGTTGTGACACAAATGTTGGGTATTTGGGGCCATCCAAACTCCATCTGTGTAGAGATTTGATCCCAGAAAATACAATGTAGCCAATTCAGATTTCCTAGGTACTAAATTTCTTTCTCTTTTCTTGTATTCTTCCATACCTTTTTTCTCTTCCTCATAGCCTCCTCTCACGTCTTTTTCTTCTTTCTTTCATTAGACCTCTTTTCCTTTGTATCACACTTTGTGAGAGTAGAGCACAGTAAACATGTCAGCAGAAATAAATTTCACAAATGTCTATTTCCTTATTGCTATCATCTTATATTTAATAAGTTTCTCATTAAAGAAGAGAGGCATTGTGATATTTTTAAAATCTGTGACAGATGAAAATAAACTATTTTATCTGCAGAAAATTTAGCAATAACCTGAGGATAAAGCAAGAAATATCTGTTTTGAGTAATTCTCTCAAATACAAATGGCTTCAAAGCTTTCAAGTAAATGGGTTTTATCTATTCAGTGTGAGGCAATTGGGAATAGTGAAGTCTGTGGCTGAACTAGAATGAACTAGAATGTCATGCCTAAATTCATTCAAATTTACTTTTTTTTTTTTTTAAACCATCACTTTAGCTACTCAAAATAAGTTGTTTTTGCTGGATGCCAGGGCAGTAACCCTGCTTTAGGTAATCATCACTTCTATTTTATTCCATTTATCTGGTGAAGCTGATGCTTGTCCTAGAATAACTTACTTAAGATTATGGTGTCCCTTACCACAGTGCTGCTCATGTCACTCTTCAGATCTCCTCATTGTTTTTAGAATGAAGTGAACATTTCCATGGCATTTAATGTTCTTCCTGATCGGGCCCCAACCTGCTTTTATGTTCATTTTTTTCCTTCTGTCCTCTTTAAATTTATGATCACCTGACTTACTCATATTTTCTTTTTTTGGAATATGGTCTTAGTCTGTCACTCAGGCTGGAGTGCAGTGGCGCAATCTCGGCTAACTATCACCTTTGCTCCCAGACTCAAGGGATCCTCCCACCTCAGCCTCCTGATTTGCTGGGACCACAAGGTGTGCCCCACCATGCCTGGCTAATTTTTTGTATTTCTGGTAAAGATGGGGTTCTGTCGTGTCATCCGTCTGATCTCGAACTCCTGGGCTCAAGCCATCTGCCAGCCTCAGCCTCCCAAAGTGCTGAGATGACAGGCGTGAGCCAAGGCACCCAGCACTCATATTTTCTTAAACATACCCTACTCTTTTCTGTCCCATCCGTGTGCTTTTGTTGGTACTACATCTTTTCCCTGTCTTTGTGGACACTTCACTTGCTGTTCACGGCCTTGATTAAGACTATTCATACTGAGCTCTAGAAGCTCCATTCAAAGCTCCTTGCTCTGTGCTCTCATGACACTTTAAGTAAACTTCTGTTAAGCTAGGATTAGGATGACATACATCCCAGTTTGTTCTGGACAGTCTCTGTTTATGTCTGTGGTCTCAGCTTCATTATTACTTTATAATGGTCATGCGAATCATAAAACTTAATTACATTTCTGCCTTATGTTGAAGTTAGGTGCTTACCTCAGGGCTGTACAAGTACAAGATTGGCAACCAAAACAGCACTTTCTTAAAGGTTGTCCCCTAGGTGCCTTGCTTGCCTCACCCTACTACCACCCTTGTTCAAAACAAGAAGGGCTGACCCAATCCCTGTCATTCAGGGATGAGGTTTGACACGAGCTTAACCAAAGAGCTTTTCTTCCCCTGGCCACAGTGATTGATGGAGCCACAATCACAGCCAGTGAGACTCTATTCTGGGACTTCTCTTAGGAAAGCAATCTCTCTTGTTGGTATAGCTGAAACAGAGAAGACAGAAGTCTAGAAATGCTAGAGCCACCATGTGGAGCAGCTGGCAGGAGAATGGAGCCACAGCAGAGACAAGCAGATCCAGCGGTGGAGAAGGGCTGCCTTCAAATGAATTGTTTGAAGGCACACAATTGCGTACTGCCTGATTTCTTCACTTATGACTAATTTCATCCAGATTTTGGGGCACATCATAAATAATTCTTCACACACACCCTCCCACAAACCCCTTTTCTTTATTTTCATGCCAGTTTGACTCAGGTTTTGTTTATCTGCAACTGAAAGAATTCTGGGCATAAATATGAGAAGGCTAACGCCCATGGAGGTTGACACTTGCTCCTGGTCACACAACTTTAATGAAGTGTAGAGAGTAAAGCTAGATCTACACTTCCTAGCACAGTATTTATTCATTCTACTGTCTCTGATAGTCATCAGCACCACATGACAATAGTTCAGTCACTGAATCACTCATTTAAAGTTCATTTGACAGAAATCATGAGTTAAAAGTTACTTAAGAACCAAGAGACTGTGCTTGATTTTTTTTAATACTTATTTTCAGACTAATTTTCTGTTCAATTTTTACGTTAACTAAGGGCACTGAAGTCAAAAGAGATAAGCTAAAATTCGTCCAGTTCTCTGGACTTTTATCCAGTGGCCTTTTTTAGAATATTTCTCAGTCTCTCAAAACTAGAACTCCTAATTTTCATCTTCTAGCTAGATTTTGATAAGCTATTGAGACTCAGGAATCAGTTAGGTATCTAGATTATAGTTTATTACAATGCTTACTTGGCTTAAGACCAGACAGTGGTGATTGATTTTTTTGTCTCCCACTGGGGCACACAACTTGGTTTGCTAATGGTGACAAATGACATTAAGAGACAAATCAGTTTAAATTAATGACCCTACACTTGCAAAATACCTCAGGGAGGGTAAGTTCACTCTGATATTGTGGAGACGGTGGTATTCTTGCCACTTTCAATTAGTAAAGTTAATGAAAAATTTCAAAGGCCATCACAACTTCACATACTCTAGTGAAAACACAGACCGCTGGGTCTTGTCTCTGGAGTACTGGATTCAATACATCTTGGGTAGGGCCCAAGAATTTGTGTTTCTAACAATTTCCAAGGTGATGCTGATCTTGAAGGTCTGGGGGCCACACTGTGAGAACTGCTGCTGTATATCAAGAATGGAATCCAACAGAAATAGGGAATTAGTGAGAGATGCTAACAAAGATTCATAGTCAAGGTTAACTTTTTGAGTTTGTGATAGAAGAAAGGACGTTGTTCCAAATGCCACCCTCGCTATTTTCCATAGTTGTCACATTTTCCTTTATTAACCCTTCAGACCAAGACTTATGCTAATAGAGTCCTTTTAAAATATTTGAAGGAGTGCATGTGGCAGTGGGATGTGTCATTTACAAGTAAGAAAAGAGACATTTTATCATGATTAATTTCATTTTGACTCTTAGTTTTCTAGGCCTAGAAATTCAACTTTGTTGTTTCATTGAGTTGAGATCAGTCTTTCAGGGATAGTGAGAACACACAGGAGACTGTTAAATAAGTCTGAATGCAAATTTATTAATGTACAGTGAGAAATACAATAGGTAGAATTATTATTCTCATGTCAGTAGACAACAGTTTCTTTTACAGTAAGCTAACTGCTATAAAAAACAAAATACTGTCGGCTTACACCAGAAGGTTGCATAGGGAGTATGACCCAAGAATAAGAGGTATTGGTCTAATTTGAGGAATATTGGCTATAGGCTGGTGTGATGCACTCGCCTTCCTTTGAAGATAGCTTTCCTTAAGGGACATGAGTACTGCTACCCTTTTACCAGTGCTCTTAGTGCTCTAAGAAGTGCTAGACTCAATTTGCTTGATTTACCTGTTTTTCTGAAAACCAAGTTGACCAGATGGCTTCCAGAATATATTAAGATATTCAGACAAGTTGCAAGCAGATCTTGCTCTGGACATTGAGTCATTCTGTTGTGTGATTTTGTACACATAGCTCTGCTGATCTTTTTCAGGATATCACATTAATGTCTACCAAACTTAATAGGAAAAGGAAGTTAACTTTCCTCTGCAGATATGAGGAGAAAACCCAAAGGAATATGTGGGAAGTTCATAATTTATTTAAATTTAATTCTTTATTCTTCATAATTCCAAAACCTTAGACCTTTCTCCATAGAAGAATGCAATCTGCTATCAATTCTTGAACCCCTTGTCCAATGAGGTTTGTATAAAATTGAGGAAGTTTCCCTGGACCACACAGAAGACTAAATAAGGTTGCCTGAAGAATTACGTGATGCTGAGAAGCTTAGATTTTTCTGTTTAATAGTGGCTCTGATTTATTTTTGATTTTATTTTTTCTGAAGGATTTCTCCTCTTCTGAAGGGATCTCTCTGCTCCACCCTGACCTGCATGTGGAGCAAAGACATTCTTATTTTTCATCACTTTGCTCACCCCAAATTATTCTTTGTAGTGAGGTTATTACTGAAACTTTAGGGTGATGATGAGGTAAGAGTGTTGGGAGTAGATGGGAGGGAAGGAGGCATGGAGTTTAATAACAAGTATTATACAGCAAAGCCTTTGGAATGGCATATTAGATATTTGTGTTCTAAAAATTTGTCAGAATCTTATCATGTTGAATTGAATTTCTCATGGGACATTTTCCACCCCCTATAGACTCAAACTGCCCTATCATGCTACTTCTTGGATTTTTCCTAATGACTCATCTTTGAGTCAGTAGGAACATTCTGAGTCTTGGAACAGTCTAGCTCTCTCCTTTTCCCCATCTGTGTCCATATCACTTCCTCAACACCCTAGTGTTAAAATCAGAGTGATTTAGTATGATATTTCTTAAACAAGGACAGTTCTCCATAGTCCACTATACTAATAATAATGTTTCAAAATGATGAATAAATACTCATACTTTAGAAACAATATACTACATTTTCCTGCATAGCCCTTGGCAAATTGCTGTGCTCTACTGTTTGAGAAGAATGGTATTGGTGGTCAAGTCTGTAGTTTAAATCTCAGAGAGCATTTACCTTCCATGACCATGGGCATAAAATATCCTCCCTTAGTCATGATACCTCCTTGAGGTCTGCACGATGTAATTACTACCTGCTATGTGTCACCATGGTGTGACTAGATTCAGAAGAAAAGAGCCCAACTAAAAGAAATAAGAATTAAACTTTCAGTACCCAGTCTGCTGGATACACAGGTAGTTTTCATATTTCTCAAGAAAATTTAATATTTTCTTCACATTAACACCTCAAGTTTCTAAATAAAGGTTTTCCAAAATGGTGTGTGTGTGTGTCTTATTGATGTGTTATTGTTGATATTTTGTTTGAAAAACAATTGAGCCATGTATATTTATCTGGTATCTGTTTACACACTTTACTAATCTCAAGAACTGTAGAGTATATTTACTTGGCTTTCTGAATGAATATATAAATATGTCTTTATTAATGATAAAAATTTCTCTCTGATAGTCATCTCTCTCTCTGTCTGCTTCTTATACTACTGAATTGTCTATACAAGTTCGTAATGTTGAAAAAATTCCATTTTTAATATTCTATAGTTTATAAAAATTAAATGAGGAATAGAGAGTGAATGATGTTGAATGCCTTTGAAACATCTGAATGATTAAATTAAATTATTTATCTTTTTTCTTATTAGGCCTATTTTTTGAATAATTATATTAAGAGATTTCCCAATCCTATGCCTGAATTCTTGGATAAACTCTACTTAGTCATGGTAGCTAATTCTTTTGTATTAATGAATTCAGTTTGAAATATTCATATTAATAAATGAGATTGTGTGTGTGTGTGTGTGTGTGTGTGTATGTGTGTGTGTGCTCTATGTCTAATGTTGGCCTTAGGGTTTGTTAGCTTATGAAAAAACTGAGTAGCTTCTGCAGCACAAGAATGATCTGTTTTTTGAAAGTCTGTAAAATTTGTAAGCTATTTTTACAGGTAATTTTCAGATAAACTCTTAATTAACTTCCCCTTGAGTGTTTTTGCATTTTATGCTTTTTAATGGAATCATTTTAGATAATACATTTTCCCTTAAACCCATTCTATCGAGGTGTTTTAATTTTTAGAATTATAAAGTATTTTTATTTTCTTAATCTCTATTTTAATATTTGTTATACAAATATATACTTTATTATTTATTATATTATTTATTATATTTTATTTATTTTAATTTACATTTTGTTTTATCTTTTTCCCTCAAAATTAATGTTTGTGATGTGGTTTTCATAAGCAATGAGGAGCCAAATGTTAATCCCCAAGACAATGAAGAAAATGTCTCCAGGGTATGTCAGAGGTCTTCATGGCAGCTCCTTCCATCACAGGCCCAGAGGCCTAGAAGGAAAAAGTGGTTTTGTGGGCTGGGCCCAAGGTTGTGCTGTGTACAGTCTAGGGACTTGGTGCCCTGTATCCCAGCCACTCCAACTGTGGCTGAAAAGGGTCAACATAGAGATCAGGCTGTGGCTTCAGAGGGTACAAGCCCCAGGCTTTGGCAGCTATAATGTGGTGTTGACCCTGCAGGTGCATAGAAGTAAGAATTGACATTTGGGGACCTCTGCCTAGATTTCAGAAGATGTGTGGAAACACCTGGGTGTTCAGGCAGAAATTTGCTGGAGGTGCAGGGCTCTCATGGAGAACATCTGCTAGGGCAGTGCAGAAGGGAAATGTGGGGTAGGAGCCCCCACACAGAGTCCCTTTTGGGCCACCACCTAGTGAAGGTGTGAGAAGAAGGCCAATGTCCTCCAGACCCCAGAATGGTAGATCCACTGACAGCTTATACCATGGGCCTGGAAAAGCCACAGGCACTCAATGCCAGTCTGTAAAAGATAAAACATGATCTTAAGAAAAATCAGAATATTCATTTAATTTTTAAAGCTGTTATTCAAATTATATCTTCATTTATTTTTTAAAAATCTACTTTAAATATAAAAGGCTTGAAAAGGGGGTAGGTAAAATTTTTTCACAACCATTATTTTCCTATCAGTTTTCCTGAAATTTCCATTAGTTTTTAACAAGTATTTTGATGTTTTCTTAGTTGGACTTTGTTGCTAATTGCCTTATAGTTTTGTGGATGTTTATAGGGTTTTATTTTTATCTTTTTATTGAATTCAAAATTTGCTTGAATGTATATAGATGTGAGGGTTCTTTCAACAATTTTTTTTCTGGAAAAACAGTCAATTCCTTTGATTATGACTCAGTTATTTTAAAAAAATTATTTTGTGTACCAGCTTGGCAACGTAACAAAACCTCATCTCCACTAAACAGAAGAAAAATCAGCCAAATCTGGTGGTGCACTCCTGTAGTCCCAGGTACCCAATAGGCTGAGGCAGGAGGATAGCTTGAGAGAGAAGATAACAGGAGAATAGTTCTGGAACTCTACAGCAATCACAATGCCCTTGTCAAGTTCTTTTGAAGAGTCCAGAGTACAGCCTGTTATGTATCTCAGGTGATTTCAAAAAAGAGTTCAAGATGACTC